>JADMNF010000133.1:0-90032 GCA_016097085.2 Sporothrix curviconia | reverse complement strand
GATTGGCCGTCGCAGCCCTAACAGTGCCCGATGTGCTTATCGACAGGGCTGAAACAAAGCAACTTGCAGCTGACTGAAATACCACGCTATTTTCTGTTTGTTTTTCTGTTTTTGTTCCTTTCCTTTTCCTCTTCCTTTTATTTTCCTTTTATTCTTTTACCTCATGTTTTCAGGTCAGGTTTCTCTTTCTCCCCTTTCACTCGGCCTTTCGCGCGATGATCTGTCCAACCACAGCTGTTAACTGCGTTATGTAAGCAGTGTATAGGGGCTGTCTCAGTTCTCCTTCAAAGTTGCTGCCTCGATGACAGACCAAAGCCAGTAAATGTTTCTGCATCCATTTATCACGATTACTATTATTTTCGACTCTTATTTCTTTTAATCCTTCTCCTTGTATTTCTTTGCGTACTCTCCATTTTCTGCTTTCCTCCCGCCCTCGCACTGCAGCAGACGCGCCATGCACCTACACGACCTCCCCGCCGAGCTGCTGGGCGAGATCCTGGAGGCTGCAAACGACCCAAACGACCTGCGCGCCCTGGTGGCCGCGTCCCCAAACTGTCTCCGGGTCTTCAATCTCTTCCGAGATCGCATCCTGCTGTCCGTCTGCTTGAATGCCGTCGAGCCCGAGGCACGCCCTGCAGCAACTTGCCATTGGCCATGTTCCGTATATCAGGTCATACGACGATCTGCCACAGCAGCGGGGCCTTTCTCGACGAGTTTTTCGGCAAGAAGACGGTCTTCGACCCTCCATCCAGAGCATGGACATTGCTTCTTTCTGCGGCCTTGTCTGTCGCGTTGTCTACCTTGTCGACGACTACTCTGCCAGTGCATGGCGCCTGTTGCAGTCCAATGCCGACAAGGCGGGCAGCTCATTATCGCCTCTGAGCACGTCTTCTCCGTCGGAAAACGCCCTCGGAAAGCGCCCTTGGACACACCCTCGGAAATTCCATGTTTAATGCTGTCTCGGGCCGAGCGGGCCGCCTTCCAGCGCGGGTTTTTCTTGTTCGAGCTCTTCGCCAGGACGTTCACGGGCGTACCGGCATAGCTTGTCTGAACGAGTCATTGGCGACGAAGCCCAGTGCAGCTTCTTCCTGTCGCGCGTGCAGCCGTGGGAGCTGGAGGCAATGGGCTGTGTCTTTCTCTACTACCAGCAAGTGATTTACAGGCACATTCGCCTCGTCGAAGACAATTTTTGTGCAATGGGTCATGGAAGCGCCCAGTCTTTTCCGTCTGCCAACATTCGGACAGGCCATCGCCGCAGGAGATCAGAGAGCAGGCGAAAAGGACAAGGCAGTGGGCCGCCCGTCGACCGATGTCCAGGAGAAGCTGGCCGATGGGGACTGGAAGTTCTTTTACAAGCTCGACTACGAGCTGCACAGCAATTGACCTGTTCACCACCAGCCGCCGCGAGATATACGAGGTCACCGGCCTGTTTTTCTCTCTTGACCAGTTTGCGTTCTCTTTTACGTCTACCGTCTGATGCAGTCGGACGACGATCCAGCAGCACGGGTCAAGCTCGTTGTCGCGCGGATCTTAATTTTTGGCGTAGGCAGCTTCTTTGACGTTGCCGCACACCTGGCACGAGCCCAGAACCCTTCGTTGCGTGGTGGACAATAGAAACCGCGACAACAACACCAGTGGTGCTGGCTTTTGCTCTGTTCCGGCCGAGTGAAGAGTTAGACTTTGAAGAGGGCGTCGAAGACGACCGGGGCACTCAACTGCGCCTTGCGGGAACGGGCATACGTCTTCTGGGATGCTGAGAGGCTGAAAGATGCAAAGACCGCGGGCAGTCTTTGGCAGGCTCGAGGACTTGCCCCTAGTTAGGAGACACGCCAGCGGTACAACAACTACTTTGGCCCGAGCGTGCAGGAGAGGCTGCACGATATCGGCATCCACCACAAGGACGCATACCCCCTCTTTACCAAAATCAGCGGGACTTCTCTGTACAGCGACTTGTACTCTTGACACAATGGCTCCGTGGCATCAATACGTCAAAACGAATCATGAGCTATGGGACGATGTCAAGTCAATCCTTCGTCCATTTTATGTTCCAAAAACCCACTGTGCACATTACCATAACCTCAACAAGTGCGTTCCGTATTCGGTTTTCTTAAGCTTTCGATGAATCCGTAGTCGTTGCCAGTCTCAGCGTACAGGTCCACTGCAGCCGGCATCCACGGAACTGCGTCTATTCCGGCTCCGTGCTGCCCGCCATCCAGGCGTTGATGGGCACAATCGACAAGGTATAATTTCAGGAGAGAGATGAGAGCCGCCGTTCTCAAGATAGAATTTCATTACCGGCATTTATATTCCATCTAAAAAAATACTACTCCCGCCTTCACATTAAATAGCCTTTATGTCCAGACGAGCTGCCTTCTCGCCCTCGACCGACTCGTCCACTGCACTCCCGGTCTGGCTGCCCGTCGTGGTGGCGTCGCCGTGCAGCACTTTCTCGGCCGCCAGCTCATCGCTCTCTTCGCGCGTGCGCACCGTCGCCGCGACCAGCGCGTCCGACGCGGGAAACACTTTGCTCAGCGCCGTGTACGCCACAATGCTCACCACAAAGCCGTACAGCCAGTCAAACTTGTACAGGTGCTTGGCGCCGTCGAAATGACAATGTGCGTGCCGCTGGTGCTGCCCACGGCATAGATGAGGCCGGGCATGCAGGGCCCAATGGCCAGCAGCAGCGTCAGCAGGGCGCGCCAGTTGACGCCGCCGGTACCGGTAGCGGCCGTGGGGGTCGTAGAGCGCGGGCACGTCGACGTGGCGGCACTTGACGACCCAGTAGTCGGCGGCCATGATGCCGGCAATGGGCGCCAAGAGCATGCCCAGCGTGTAGAACCGTCGGGATAAAGGGCAGCTGCACGTACTGGCCGCGATTGGTCCTGGCATAGCGCGAAAAGTCGGGGATGTTGCACGCCAGCGTGGCCAGGCAGCCGGACACGGACGACATGCTCGATAGAAACTGCCAGGCCTTGGCGGAGCCGGTCAGCGCCGCCGGCTGAGAAAAACACGGGGCCCGCGCCGCCGGCCTTGTGCACACACCAGGCCATGGTGGCCAGCGCGGCCGTGGGCGTGATGACCAGCTTGGCAAGAAAGAGGGGCCGCAGCTTCTGGGGCGGAATCAGAAACAGCGGAAGCTGGATCAGCTAGAACAGCAGGAAAACTGATCATGCCCTCCGTGGTGATGCCCATGTCGGTGGAAATGTGGTTCGGGATGCGCGCGCGTACGACGGCCAGATGGCCTGGATCATGACGGTCACGGCCATGGAGCCGTTGGTCGTCACGCTGTCGACCAGAACATGGCCAGGATGCACCGCGAGACAACGGCAAGTAGCCCAGGTAGTAGCCAAACGAGGCCCGCACAATCACGGAAAAGGGCACGTGCAGATCCGCACCGATAGCGCCGTTTGAGCACCATGGGAATGGACGTGCAAAACGCGCCCACCACGACGGCCGGGATAGCCTCGCGCCAGCTCAAGATCCGCGCTCAGCATGCTGCCGCCGGTCTGCCAGCTGCCCAGGCTGACGACCTACGTGGCCCAGTAGGTCATCCAGTGTAGGCGGACCAAGTCTAGTCTTCCGGCGCCACAGGGTCCATGTCCCGGTTGGACCAGACATGCTCGGGTGCCACAGTAGAGGGCTCCCTGGGCAGCTCCCAGGCCGAGAGGGAGGTGCAGCGGGCCTTGACCGTTGCCTTGGACGGGAGGAAGCCCATGTTGGGGGTGGGGGGCTAACGAGCAATCTGAACAGATATGAAGAGGAAGAAAAAGTAAAGGTGTGAGAATAAAAAAAAAGTCGAGAAACAAAGTGGGAGCAGGGCAAAGAGACAAAAAGGTGAAGGTGCCACGGAAGAGACAACACACGGTCTCGACAGAGATGCGAGGCCCTGGATATACATCTGAGATGATGCGAGTTGACCTTGCTGGTTGACGTATTCCGGAGGTGGATGAGTGTGTCTACACGTTTATGTATGTCCAAGATAACGGTACTAATTGCAATGCATGACATCCGGGCGCGAAACTAGATATTGTCTGGGGAGATTGGAGGGTGAATTGCCGCCGTGCTGATTGGCAAGGATGTAGTTTGGATGATATCGAGGATGTGAGAGCCATAGGCGAGAAAGATGCACAATCAATATGGACGAAGATGGGCAACGGGCAAGATAGCAGGGTCATCTCGACGGGGTATGCGTCCACTCATGGAGTCGCTGGCGCGAAGACAGAATCAGAGGTGCGTATTCTTCGCGGATGAGATTGTCTTGATAACAGTGTTTTCTGGTCGCTGTTTTTAATCTACTTAAGTCCCTAGGGGTCTTTCAGGGCCTTAATACGGCCTGTCAGCGGGCCGTGGCAGGCAGTTAGCGGCGCTTGCCGGGGCGATGCGGCGCTAGCGAGACTCGACCGCGGCCGAGATTGCGGCATACGTTACCAGCGGCCGATAATCAGACAATGCCCTGCCGTTCGTAGGAGTACTTTTCGGTTGCCGTGGGGCCGTCGAGAAGGGGTCAGGTCATCTCATAGCGCTTTTAAGAAGCTTCATCTCTACTCAACGTCGCGGAAAGACAGTCAATAAAAAGAAAACAAAAAACAAAAAAATGACAAGTTGAAATAATTCACCACAAAGAGCAACCACCGCAATGTCCACCACGACCACAACCGCACCAGCCACCGTCCTGGCCAACATCCAGGACCCGGACGACACCAAAAATGTCTACTACCAGTCGGGTGGCTACCGCCTGTTGCGGCCCGTTCTCATAGGTGCCCAGGTCAAACGCACCTTTGACGCCATTCCCACCGTGGACGTCTCCAACATTTTCTCGCCAGATCTCAATGTGCGCAAGGCCATTGCCGCCGAGGTGGGCTTTTTCTATGCCTCCAACCCGCCAGTGTCAAAAGACAAGATGGTGAGCACCGCCTTTCTCGCAAAGAACAAAAAACGCTGAAGCAATTGAAGCAACTGAAACAGCATCACTAACACCGCCGTGCACGCCGCAATGGACATGGTCAGGCCGTTTTTCCGCCTGCCGCAGGACGAGCTCCTCCAGCTGCACGTCGACAACAGCCAGGGCGTCAAGGGCTACCTGCCATTTACTTTCCGCGACGGCCGCCGCTGACGGACGAGGAGCTAACGTTTGACCTGGTGACGCAGCCGCTGGCGACGATCGAGAAGCAGTATGCAAAGGAGTAAGGACGTAACTAGGATCGACTGCAAGCGGGATTGGCTCTGGTATTTATTTCTAATGTTGCTTGTCAGATCAGAACGAACAGATCCCCAGCGGCATCTCTCAAGGTTCAAGAGCAGAGATAAAAACAGAGATAAAGCCGAGATAAAATCAATAAATCATTAAATTGTTAATGAATATTTCGAGTTCGAGTAGCTTTTTTTTTTAAAAAAAAGCTTGTTGTCACTGAAATGCCATTCACGTCCCCGTCAAATCTCATTCCATTCAGCATCGAGCCGAACCACCAGGGCATAAACAGCTCGTCGTCACCCGCCGACACTACTACCGGCAGGCCTCGGCTGGAACGCCTCTAGCTTGCGAGTTCAGCAGGGCCAGGGCAAAGTCGGGCGGGCTGTGGCTGCGGGTTGTCGTTCGTTGGCGTCGCTGTCGTCGCGGTCGTCGGTTGGTGTTGGTGCCGGCAGCGGTGCTGCAACGACGACGGGCCGCGCACCTCGCTCTGTTCTGGGGCCAGGTTAGCCGGGCATTCTCCTTCTCCATCCATATCAATGTCCCTTGCAAGTTGAGCAATCTCGTGCGGATCTAGACGCCGGTAGCTATGTTTTGTTTGCCGCCAGGCTTCGTGTTTGTCGTATGCAGCAGGTGCTGGATGATGCGGATGCCGCGGTCGACAATTGAGTTGGGCCGTGGACGTGCCCGCAGCACGGCCAGACAGCTGTGCACCAGAGTCGACGTTCTGGTGAACGATGCGTGGAGAGTGAGGATGATGCACCCGCTGATGGCGTGCGTCGCGGATGCTCCAGATCTCACTGTCGCTTGTGTCAGGGGCGGCGGTGAGCGTAGACGGAGACGACGTGGTGTCGAGGTAGGAACCGCAAGAATCTTGGCGGGCGGCTGCCAGACAGGCAAACCGCGAGTTAGTGGTAGCGTTTGTCCTGGAAGCTCCGGCAGAAAAACGTGCAGTGGATCATGACGCGCTGGTGCCAGCTGGTGCTGACGAGGGCGCGCCACTGGGCCGACGGCGACGAAGATGAGGAAGCGGAGGTCGTTTCGCCCTTGGAGAACTCGTCAATCTCGCCCATGGCCGCCTCAAGACGACGGTTCGGCTGCCAGGACGCGCGTCGAAGCAAGCAGACACCACGCTGGACGTGCTGGTCTCGGTGTCTGTCCTCGCGTTGGCATGGCCTATGCATGTACGGCACGCAGCTCGTCAAACAGGCCGCGGTAGATGCGACGTCAGGCAAAATAGAAAGATCATGTAGGTGCTTTGTGTCTGGACGGAGAGCGGGCAGTCCTGCATTCGGCGTGGTCGTGCCGGGCACCGCGGAGACGATGCCGTCAAAGTCCTCGCGGCAATTGGCCGGCACGGGCGTCGAGTTGTGCTCGGGGACAATCGCGTAAGCCTTTTTCGAGGCAATGAGGTTACCAGTCCTGGGTGCACAGGAAGCACCAGATGCGCTGGCGGACTTGGCGGTCGACAGACCCTGCAAAAGAGAGGGCCGCGGCCGGGGGCGTCGTTGTCGGATGGTCCGACGATGAGATGGAACGGTGGCCGAGGCCCTGGCCCATGGTGTTGGCGCAGGCCAGAAGAACCTTGATACGGCGGGTGTTCCTGAACGGGGTAAAGATCATTAGCATATTTTTGTGATATATTGTAGATCGAGAACGGAAGAGACGTCATACCCAAAAGCGTGTGCAGCCAAGACAAGAACATATATTGCTTGGAGAGAGTAGACTGTGCTGTGTTAGTGTTGTTGCATACGATGGGCTGCTGCCGGAAATCAAAGAAGCAGAGCAACGTCACAGGGAGACAGGGAGACCGAGACCGAGAAACTCACTCGACTGCACGACAATGAAATCGGGGCATTGATGGCCTCCACGGTCAGCTGGTACAGCGCTCTCGCCACGGCATAGCCCTCGTTCAATCCCAGCTGCCGGTGCTCCCGCCGCCCATGTAGTAGACGCCGGTGCAGGGCACGGCACAGTACAGCGATACCCAGGCTGTGTCGCTTTTGCAAAGAGCACGTGCTTCCTCCAGCTGGCCGTAGAACAGCCGCCTCGCAGTCCCGCGCAAAGAGGGGCATTGTAGACCGGTAGACCAACATTGGTGCATACACGCTACGTGCCGCTGGTGGAAAAGGACAATGGCACGGGCTTGCTGTGGTGTCAGCAGCAAGGCCAGCTCGTCGAGGAGGGTGCGAGCGGGTGATGCGGCGGCGGTCGACTGTTGGACGGGGCGCGGACCGGTGCGGAACTGGTCCCGTGTGACTGCATTGCTGTCTTTGTCGCTCCCGGCGTGTCTGCTGTATCCACTGTCGAGGCCCGTCTGTGTGCTGATGGTGCTCCCGATAGCTGGTTCCGCGGCCTGGCTCCTGGTGGTGGTGTGCCGCAAGCAAGGCACTCGAGCGACATGGCCGTTTCGACGGCAAAGGTCTGTCTGCTCGGTGTCTGCTGGCGAGAAGCTACGTGAAGCAGGTGGTTCGACGTTGAGTGGAGAATTGTCGTCGTCGACAGTGGTATCAGCTTCTTCCACGACAGGCTCCACGGACTCCACGGACTCCACGGACTCCGCCTGCCTTCTACGCCGCCGGGCTGCCGGCTGCCTCGCCCCCGGCGTCCGCGGCTCAGTACGACGGCTTCGCGTGGCATTGTACGGCAGTTTCCGTGCTCGGTGCAGTGGCACAGGAACTGTCTTGGAGCAGCGCAGTTTCCGGCGGGTGCAGAAGACGCACGACTGCGGGCGCGTTGCGTGACGCGGGAGATGGTGTCGTCGACGCAGTGGAGGGATATGCTGGCGGCGACCGAACGATGGGGGAGAGGTTGCCGGCCCGCCATGAGGAGTGGTTTGGCTGTTGAAGTTTGCTGGTCGCCATGGTCGTTGTTAGTGTTTCTGGTTGATATCCAGTCAAAGGACTGCCAATCAGACTCAGATACACTACTCGTCCAGAAACCACCGCCAACGTTTGGTCTCGCCCCGTTTGTCAAGAGTGAGGATAGACGGATGATGCCCTGCGTGATTCCTTTATCAGTTTAGATGCAGCAAAGTGGAGAGTCCAGTCGTCGCGTATTAGTCGAGGGCCTCTTCGAGACGCGAGTCTGCTCGGAGGGAGAGCAGAGGAACACAGTCTGCTTGCTATGTCCATGTTTGACTTTGAGGAGGAGGTTTTGCCGCTTGCAACAACTAGGCATGGACAGTTAATATGCTTGATTTTTGTGGCGTCGTGAAGAGGTCACCCCGGTAAGCAAAAAACAGTCGGGATTCAGTCTGGGCGAAATACGGCCAAAGGCTAGCCTCTCTAACAATCGGGATTCAAATCCACCGCTGGGGCCCCGTCGGGGACGCAAGCGCCCCGTATGCCCCGTGGCTTTATCTTACCGCAATCGACGAGGGTACGTCCCAACAAAATTAGAACGACTGGATGCAGTGGTTGCTAACATGGACACTGTAGGACAAGGTCCCTGACGGCCCCAACACACCTTGCCGAGGTTGGTAAGAAGTTAGGAGTGTGTCGAGGTGAGAGGGTCAGCTTCAGCATTTGAACAATGGTCTCCTGGCTCCTGGGACAGTTTATTTTCTATTTGAAGCTATCTCTGTTTTGGGTTTTTTTTCTCTTTCTCTTTTCCTTTTCTGCCTTTTTTGCCTGCTTTCTCTTTTTTTTTTTTTTTTTTACCCGCCTTTATATAGAACCGTTTGCTTTCCTTTCCAATCACGTTTTCCTTTTTTTACATGTCCCAAGAGAGTGAGAGCTGCGCTCTCTTCAAGCAGCCGGCCCGCCGAGGTCCAGACGCATCTGCGCCGCACCGGCCACGGGCGACGCAAACCGCGCCGGTCCTTGACAAACAGCTCGTTGGCCACGGCAAAGTCGCGTGCGGCCGCGTCATTGAGGCGAACCCGTCTTGATCAGTGTGACCGATCCAAGCGACGCTGGCTGCGAGAACAGGCTGGTGCCGCAGTTGCCCGCAAAAGCCCAGCACATGGTTCTGGCCGGAGGCGCCCTTGCGTGCAAAGCGGACAGGCGTGCCGCTGGTGATCTTGAAGGCATCCGTCGGGATGGCAATGTTGGTGCTGAAGCCGGAAACCGCCCCATTTCTGGCAGTCGATGCAGTGGCAAAGATGGCAGTTGTGACAGGATTGCCTGGCGAGGAGAGAAGACGTGGTTAGTAGGTTCACGGTGTGTCGAGGTACAGAAGAAGGGGAGAAATGATGAAAAATGATGAAAAATGAAAAAAACTTACCAGAAAAACTCGTAGGCGATTTGCCCGCAAATGCAGCTTCCAGAAGGCATTGTTTGCTATTTTGGTGTTGAGGTGCGAGGTGCTTTTAAAAGAGGTGATGCAGTGGTGTTGCTGTTTGCGCTGTGTTGTGATGAGTTTGAGGTTTCTTATTCCTGATGTGAGTAACGACACTCTTTTATAACTTTTTCGATGCCACTATGTTGCCTATCAATGACGCAGTCATTCCATACGCAACGGTCTGCAAGAGATGCCTCGTTTGGAATCATCTCGGACAATATAGGACGTATTTGTCGACTCCAGCGTCATATCGGTGAATCTGACAGTCTTCCTGCATGATATCTAATCTCGTACGCCCTTTGACATGTCGTGACGTTGTTGGCAGGAGGCACAACTGCTTCGCTTTGAAGCGATGCTGGGAACGGATTTGGTCTGGCGATGCGATGCTCGACGTAAATTGCCCAAACGGGTATTAGCGTCTCCACAGACATCGCCAATCACCGAGCATCTTCCAGCATCGAGACATCATCCACGTTGAAGACCGGAGGTATCTCCCCATTTAGGAGGCATCGATTCCAAATATTTCCTTGTGTCTATCAATTGTCATGGCAAGGGCGTAGAAAGGGATGTAAAACGTATCACAATGACGATATGGCTGTCAAGATGCGGCTGTTTACTTTGCAACTCGCTAAAACAAGCCATATTATAGAAAAAATGACGGAAGAAAGTAGAATACAAGTATAGAATACGTTATTTGACCGTAAGCTGACCTTGAGCCGATCATAAATTGACCACATAACCCCATCCGACTGCTGTTCCAGCTCCTGTTGTAGGACTCTTGTCAAACAAGCCAAAGTTGCAGCACACATCTCACTACAGTATGCCCGGCCCCGTCTTACCATCCTGTCGCAACTGGCATTGCCAGCGACACTGTCACACAGCATGCTGGCCCTGCCAGTATCGTTCTCTGGGGCGGCTGGTTCTGTCCTTTTACACAGAGGACATGGGCCGCGCTCGAAGCAAGGCATCCCCTACCAGTACCGAGAAGTCAATCCTTACCTCAAAGAGAAGGATGTTTATTGGTGAGCCGCCCTTTTGTCTCCATCTTTCGTCTTTGGCTTATTTGTTTCTCTCCTTCAAAAAAAAACGAAACCGATTAACACCTTCCTCTAGACATCAGCCCGCACGGCTTGACGCCAGGCCTCCAAGTCGACGGCCGGCCACTCCACGACTCGACGGTGATCAACGAGTTTCTCGAAGAAAGCCGGCTCCGCGCTGGGTGCACATCCTGCAGTGCCGTCTCTCATGGCCAAACAGCGGCGACGGTCCCTACGAGAAAGCCCGCGCCCGGCTGTGGATCGACCATGTCAACAAGGCTGCTGTGCCGGCCTTTATTCGCCTGCTGCAGGCTGCATCGCCCCCGTCCCAAGCTGGCAGCCCTCGCCGCGTGGACCACAGCCTTGGACCATATCACTGCGCACTGCCAAGGGCCGTTTTTCTTTGCAACGAGATCTCGCTCGTCGATCTGGCCATTGCACCGTGGGCTGTCCGGGACTTTATTCTCTGCGAGAAGCGCGGGTTCCGCCGTGATCAGGTCTCCGGCTGGACAGCCTGGGCCGAGGCCCTCGAGAGACACCCGGCGTGCAGCGAACAACGAGCGTATGTTGCTTTTCCTTTCCCCGCGTGCGACACATACACAAAAAGAAAACAAATTGGCTGACTAGAACCGCCGACAAAGTATCTTGAGTTCAACCAGACATTTATGCGAAACCCGAAGACCACAGTGCTTGTCGCAAAGGCAGCGCGAGCTGGAGAGCAAGATAATCTAAAGAACTGGGGGTTTTGAAATGCTGCTAGTCTAGCGTGGGCCGACATTTTCTTAATTGATTTTACTGCAATGTGTACTTTTGCGTTCTTTTCTTTGATTTAGTTGGAGGGTAAGATATTGAAGAATTAAGATTTTTTGGGCATTCTCCCAGTCGTTGACACCTTTCCTCCAGAGCTCAACCCGGCATATTTTTGTGACATCTTTTTCCAACTGATCACACCTTGGCACTTTGATACAGAGTTCTTAAAATTCCGCTAATCACCTTCTTTTGCCTCCCGTCAATGCAGTTGAATGTTGACAGCAAAGTATCGTACCATCATGTCACTGTTGTTGCGGGTTCGTCCTTTCGTCGCCCGTTTCGGCGGACACAGGCAGGTAAACTGGCGTGGCCGGCGCCTTGCCTTAACGCTATGCTATCGTCCGCACCTAACCAAGACGGCGAGCCCCGCCCGCATTCGTCAGCAAACTTACTAGTGGGATTGGGACGGTTAAATATCAGCATAGACGGAGCCGACCATAGCGTCGATACGGAGGGTTCCTTGGCGCCTAAAAATTTACCCAAAAATAACATGTTTAATATGCCGTGGTTGGCTATCAAAGGGAGATCTTGGCGGGTAACAACACGTGAAGCAGTGGAGCGAGATTATAACCTGCCGGAAGGCCTGCATAATAAGTAATGGAAGCTTTTTGCAGGGCTCAGCTAGCTTGCACCACTTTTCCTTCCTGTTAGGTATCACTCAGCGATTCCGTTTGAGGTCTCTTTAGGCTTCACTTCAAACAGACACACATCATCTTTTTCTTCTCTCCCGGGCCTTTCACTGGGATTTTCGGCAATCAGACGGGACCGCCTCCGCCTCCGTCCGCCGTGGCTGCGTCGGTCGATGCGGCTTAAAACTGTAACGGCTCCCTGGGCCTTTCTTGACGGGCAGCCTGGCGCACGTTTCTTCTCTCGCATACAGGCGCGGTCACGGTGCAGTCCGCAGACCTCTGCTGTCCTCTGCTTTTTTTTTTTTCATTTTTTTTCTTTTCCAACTTCCCTCCTTCCTGCACTCCTTCTCTTCTTCTTCTTCTTCTTCTTCTTCTTCTTCTCCAGCATGCCCCGTGCTTGGCGGTCAATCGCCCTCCCAGTCGCACGGTCGGCCGGGACCCATGCCCGTGCTCGCGGGCGAATCCCCAGCCAAACGACGAAGAAGCTCGTCAAGCAGCGCATGCGCAACGCGAGCGTGCCGCCGCGATCCTGGGCCTGCTAAGCGAACTCCACAACACGGGCCACCCAAGAGGCCATTTGGTGCTTGTGACGGCCCACTGGGTTCTGAAAGCGCGTGCCCTACCTGGTCCTCTGTCCGGCCGGTGCCCAAGGCACCACGTCCTGCTCTAAACGACTTATCGAACGGTGGCTTCCCGGCCGAGGCGGTACAGGCTTCAAGTAACGAAAACGCGGCCCGGCTCTCCCGAGGTTGCCCAGCGTGTGGGCCATGCCTGCTGGGCAGGGCGCCCGGGGTTCCGCCCGAGCTCGATGACGAGCGCGGCTGGGAGACCAGCGGAGCGGTTGTTTGTGCCGCTGCATGCTGGTTAGCACGAAGCAGCCGGCCGGCCGGGAACGTCCCCCGTTCGGGTCCAGGGTCAGGCGTGCTGGCCCCAGCCGGGAAGAGACCGCGGCGGCGGGCATTTTGGCCATTGGGCCGCGCGCTGGGCGCAGCTGACGGGAAAACGGAAACAACCATTGCCAATTGGTGGGCCTCGGGCTTTGCCAGCTTTCCAAAACAATCTGCGGCTCATGTTTGCGGGCACCGTTCAACGCGGGACCCCGTCGACGCCGCTGGCTATCGCAGAGGCTGAGGTGGCATTTGGAACGAGGCCGTGTGAACGAGCGGCGGCGCTCGGAAGCCGGACTGAGCAGTGGCGCGCTGAGGGCGGCAGTTTTGGCGCAGTGGCGGAGCTTTCTCCCCGCAGCGTACGTTGACGGCACAAGACCCGCGGAGGAACGGGCGCGGAGCATTTTCTGCCGCTGGATTGTGTGTGCGGGGCGGCGGTACCCGGCAACGAAGAAAGGGCAAGGCGTAACAACGGACCATTTGCCCAGGGCTGGATATCCTGTCCTACTAATAATCTGGGAGTAAGGCCAAAGCCTTTTTTTTGTTCTTTCTCTTTTCTTTTTTTTTGTTTTTCGTTTTTTTTGTTTTTCTGGGATTAATTTTTCAACAGGGACACTTGGGCGTTTCTCTAATTGATACATTTCTTTTTCCTTTTTTTCCTTTTCAGTTTTCAAACTGTAGGTGGAACAACGAAAATTTGTACAAGCTGGGGCTGTCCAGTTCTCTCTGTGAGGGAAATTTAGCCTGCCGTCTTCGAAGAGACAATGAGCGCTGCACGGCACGCTGTCTGGGATGTGCAAGGAAACTAGTGTCAGCCCGCATAAAAAAACCTTCCCCACGATTGCTCATCCGGCCACAGGAAAACGCTCAAGTAGTAGTTGCTGTGGCGAAAATACCTTTTTGATCGACGGGCGTCCCGCGTCGATCCCCGAGGGGCGGTGCAGTGGACTCTCCGAAGCGCATCATGCCATATGCCCAAGCCACCAATTCTATTGTAAAAATTATTCCCGCAGGCGTGCAACGCAAAAAAGCAGGAAGCGAGCCAAGCAGAGCCTGTGCGGTAAGCGGTTTGCCATCCTTTCGGGCCAATGAAATCGTGGGAACTGGAAAACACCCCAAAGAGGCAATGGGTGGCTGAGAGGCCCTCGACGAAACAACCCATGGCAAGACTTGATTCTAAATGGGGAAAGGGAAGACTTTGGAAAAGACACGAAGAAAGAGTGTGAGTGCGTTGTTTTGTCTGTCGTGATATCCCCAGACGAGGAAGAGAAAGAGAAAGAGAAAATAGAATAAAAATAGAATAAAAACATCAACATGCTATTGACATAAAAGGAGATGCCTCTACGCCGTCGATAATGACATACCTCGGTCGTTGAACAAAAGACACATTGCATCACTTCTTCCTTCCAGCCAGGAGCAAGCAGAGCAGAAAAGCCAAGAGTCAGGTTCGCCTATTATCGGTGCCTTTTTTGCGATTGTTTTATTAATAGCAACCAGGCAATAAGGCGTGTCCACTCCATTTGGGGACTCGTTCCCGGTATGTCGCCGTTGTCGTCTGCTCTGCACCTGTAACTTATCTTTGCCGTCACTTTCTTCTTGTCAGACGAACAGAAATGGCGTTCTCGACAACAACGTCGACCATGTTGGCCACGGTGATGGAGCCAGCACCAGCAGCCTCGTTGGTGGTGAGTCTCACCGAGAAGCTCTGCTCGCCGATGCGTTCGCCAACGAGTTCGCCAACGAGTTCGCCGACTTCTTTGACAATCATGTCGCCGTTGTCGTCGACCTGTGCACTCTGTCAAGTGCGTCACCTCTCTCGTCACCATCCATGTCGTGCGGGCCCTCCCAGGATGGCAAGCAGCGTGACAGCGCCATCTGCATCGACGAGGATGAAGAACGACAACGGGAGCGAGTTTGCGGCATCCTGGAGCACGCCATCGTGGATGACGGGTCGTCAAGTTGATTCGCATCGTTGGTGCGTCATCGTTGTCGACGACGACCGATCATGGAGAGCCTAGATATCATATTGACACTGAAGAGCAAATAACGGACGCCGTGTCGACGGCCAGTTTTCAAACATCACTTTCCCAATCTGAGCTATCTTTCCTGAGGCAAGCGGTCACATCAACCCTGGCCACAGACGCCACAACCTGACCCCGCCGATATTGGGTCTACAAAAACCACGGCTGCGAAACCACGCCCGCGGCTACGATGCCTTTGCCTACGAGACAGGGCACCTGGCCCGCGGCTTGCTGGCCCACGTCCAGTTCCGCCTTCCCGCACGTCTTTGCCATCTTTGACTACGCGCGACGGCGAGACGCGTTTATCTCGGCGCGGCGGCGGCAGCGGTGGTGCTGGCGCGACGCCCACGCTGCGCGGTGTCCAACGCTTCTGGCCATGGGAATTCATCCGCCGCTGTACGCGTGCCGGGTGGCATGCCAAGCCAAAGGGCGGGCCAGCTGTGGTGCTGTACGAGACGCGCCATGAGACCCCACCAGCGCGGGACAGTGCATGGGCGGATGTGCAGTTCTTCTGTGGGCGAAGCAGACTTACAAAGACGTCGCTGACCTCGTTCTCGCTGTCGTTGGGGGGCATCACGATTGGCATTCCACCACTGCCGAAGAGCCACCCCAGGACGACTGCGAGTCGCAGCTTGGCTGGCCCCCGCCGCCCCGGGAAAAAGAGACGCTGGGCATGCAACGTTGGCTGGCACAGGCGGTACCGCTTCGAGGTGGAGGTTGTGCCGAGTAATACATTGGAGGGGCCAAGGAGAGACCCACCGACACACCCGCCTGCCGCGAGGCCTTTGAGTGGCGGCACTGCTTCGGGTGCCGAACTGGAGGCATTGGAGGAGGGAGACGAAGATGGGCACGGACATGGGCGGCACGAACAACCGGACACGGACAGCAGCCTTGTGTCCTTCAAGGACGAGGCGTCCTTAAAAGCCAAACCACTCCGAGCGCGGCGTACGCTTGGGCTGCACAGTTTCCTCCACGGCAAGGCAAGCGATGCACCGACAAGGCCGGCCAGCTGTTCAAGCGGACGCCTGTCCTGGCGACAGAAGACGGCCCTCAATGCGTTGCGTGACGAGGAAAGAAGAAGACTCCCCTGCAGCTTAGTCGCCCTACAGAGAAATCTCGCCGGCGCTCCGGCTGGCAGCTCGTCCGCCTCGTGACACGCCTCCTCGCGATGCTCTCCTGTCTGGTACTGTTTCTGCCGGCTGCCCCCCTTTTCGACCGTTTGATTCACGGAAGAGGCCGGCCGGGCGGCTTCTCGCCGACGCACGCCGGACGGTCACGAGATTGTCCCCATCTGGGCCAATTCTGGCAAAAACAGCTCTGGCGACAACAGCCTCTTTGGAGGCACCTGCCGCTTCACATTTCTCGGCAGCGGCACAACCGGCGAGCTTGGCGAGCGGTGGGCGTTTGAATGGCTGTGGCGTCGGGCCTGGCCGTGTGGGAGCACGGAGAAGACGGGCGCGGCAGCGACGGAAGAGCACAGTCGTTGACGCGTGTGTCGGGCTGGCCAGCATTGGGGCGTAGGGGGGGGGAAACGGGGGAGGGGATACGAAGGGAAAGAAAAGTGTTGACAATTAATGACAGGAATTTTTTGTTTCGTTTCTCTCAGCTACTCTTTTTATTTTTCATTCTGTTTATCCCTTTTTTCGTTCCTTCTTTTCTTTTATCAATATGGAAAACATGGATAAATGCACAATCTATTTTGAAAAATATGAAAACCAATAAAAGGACCACTAAATCTATACACATCCACCTTATTTGGTAGAGATAGCTCTTGCAGCCATTGCCCTGAAAAACGTTGACAAGAACGGTGACCGAGGCGTGCTTGTGACTGCTTTGCTTGTGCTGTACGTGTGCTGTGCTTGTGCTGTGCTTATGCCTCCCACCGGCCAATGCGGCTCAGAATGTGTCTGTTGTGGCTTTATCTGGCATTAAGCTTCCACTGTCACTGTTTCCCGCTTGTCCATCTTCCTCGACCGACGCATTGCTCGTATGCAGAGCGCGACAGGGGTCGTTCTTTTTTCTAACAGAATGTTGTGCCCATACGAGTACATCGTCACCAAAGCCAATAAAAGAGAAGAAAAAAGCAATGGAGGCTCTGGCTCTTTTGGGGCTCGTTTAAGGAAGGTTTTGGGGCCACTAACACAGAGCCCCAGCCCGAGTGGGGTGGGCCGTCTGCTAGAGCGCAGCAAAAGACGCACGTGGGCACGATAGCCTGCTTGGCATTGGCGTTCCGTCCAGGAAGGGAAGGAAGAGATAAGGAAAACCTGGGACCGTACGATGAATTCTGCAAGCCTCTCTTGACCCCTGTCGAGCGTGCCCAATAAGCACGGCTGCATTACTGTTGGGGCGATAGGTGTACGTCGTTCAAGCACTCGAAAAGAAAATACGACTGTCCTCTGACAACTCAATGACGATGTGTTGAAAGCAGGTAACCGGTTGGTTTTTTTTTTCTTTTTTTTAAGAAAACAGGAGAGAAAAAAAGAAAATACATTTTTTACCTGTCTACGAGTGATTGAGAAGAAAGTCAATACTCGCGTACAAAAAAAAACAGAAAACGAGCAGATGGTCTTTGCCCACGCTGCCGCTCCTGCCCGCCTCTTGCATCCAATCTTCTCTCGGTGACCGCTTTGTGATCCGCGGATAGTCCTTGTCCCACTTCTCGCACTCACCCACTCGTTAGTCCCACTCCGTCTCCACGCCCACTTATATGCAAAGACAAGCTTCTGGTCCTTTTCTTCTTTCCGTCCCTTTCTCCCTGCCCAATCACGCACGATCTACAACCACATTCTTGATGGAGCTCTTTTCCCCCAGCAAAGCCAAAAAAACAAGAAGAGAGAGCATGTGCTCCGTGCCTCGTGCAGTTTCCGCCTTGGACGACCAACCCCGGCCACTGCAGTCATGAAATGTACAAACGTTGATACGGATAGCATATTGCCATGCGAGTGAGATTTCCTCTGTTCTCCCGCATTCATAGTTCCTCCCGGTGGACTGTAAATACAAGCGCGTGCTCCTTTTTTCCTCTTGTCTCTTGGCAGACTCCATCCTCTTTTATCGTGCCCGTTTTCCACTCTTTATGTCGACAGACGTCTCGGCGCGCCTCGACAAGATAGATAAAGTCGAGACCACAACTTTTCATACCCTCTCTCTCCTCCCCCTATCCCCCCCCACTATGGCACCTGCGTCTCTCTCCTACAACACGTCCTCTTTCCTTCAACCATTGGCCTCGTCACCGACCACAACACTTTACAGCAACAAAAGGCGTCCCTCCTCGCCGTCATCCTTCTCTTCGTCGTCATCGTCGTCGTCCTCCTCGTGCTACTCTCCCGCCATGGCCGACGGCTCCCGCACCTTGCCCGGCAGCAGTATGCGCGTCTGCTCGCCGACAGCGACCACGATCTCGAGAACGCTATGGCCGACAATACCAGCGACGACAGCATCGCCATATGACGCCGACGTCGTCCTCGCGGCGGCGGTCAAGAAAGAGCCGCCAGAGCACAAAGACAGAGGCCGCCGCCGCCCGCCCCGGCTACCTGCCCACGGCCCGTCGGTTCTGGGCCGACTTCACCCTGGCTTTGCCGACGGCCTGACGTGCCGTTTGCGCTGACGGCCGGCCTGTCGTCGCTCGGCCGCACGGACACGGTCGTGTATGCGGGCATGGCGGAAGTGAGTGCGGGCTGCATCAGCATGGGCATCGGCGGCTACCTGTCGGCACGCACAAGCGCCAGCGGCGGTGGTGACAACGAGTTCACCTCTGAAGAATGGATGACGAGGAGGCTGCGCCGGAGATGGTCGAGATTGAGAGCGGCCGCGAAAAGACGACGCAACAACAGATGAAACGCCGGCCGATCTCGCCACGGCCGCACAACCGCTTACCTGGCACCGCTGGCACTGCCGGCCGACCTGCAACCAGCAGCTGCTGGCCCGCCGCATGCCGCCGAGGGTCGGGGTGCTGTTGCAAGCCGTGAATGGTGACCGGAAGAGTGAGGAGGACAGCGAGAATGAGTAACGGCTACGGCTACTACGAGCCCCCGGCCAAAGAGACACGACGACGACGTCGCCGTGTGGCCCAATTGCGTCGGGCATCTCGGTGGCCCTCGGCTACCTGATCGGCGGCCTGCTGCCGCTGTGGCCGTACTTTTTTGTGCAAAAACGTCGGCGACGGCCTGCGGTACAGCTTTGCCGGTCTGCGTCGTGGCGCTCTTCCTCTTTGGCTTTGTCCAAGGACTTTGTCCTGGACGCCCCGTCTTAATCGTCTTCGTCGTCCTGTTCTAGCTCCCTCTCCCTCCTACCGCCCGCGCCACTTGGCGTCCCGTGGCGGCGGCTGTGGAAGAGCACGTTTGAGGGCCTGCAGATGGTTGATCCTGGAGGCATCGCCGCCATTGCGGCCGTGCTGTGCGTGCGCCTCTTTTGAAAGGGGCCAACTCGATGGAGAGCTCGTGAGGCGGAGACGGCGTTCACGTTGTCGTTCGTTTATTAATAATATTAATAATAATTCCTCCCCTTCGCTGCCCTTTTTTACTTTCAGCTCATCTGGTCTATTCCATTGTACTTTTAGCCCGCGGACGGCGTTTGTTCTTTATTACAGTTCTGGCCATGCACGAATAAAACCCGATTTGTATTGGTCTTATTAAGGTACTAGGTGTGCTCGGTGGTGCTGTTGTCTTCCCCCTGTGCTTACATGCGGACTGCCACGCAGACGCCAGGCTCATGCCACACGGCGGCCATCTTCCTGCCACAACTTCTCCGTGCCTTTGGTGTCGTCCTGTGCGGCTGTCATGTCACGTCAGTATGTTGATATGGGTCTAGACGACAGAAACCGACGACGCGACGCCCACCCACCACTCACCACTCACCACTCACAGCTCCACTAGCCCGGGCAGCTGCAGGACTTGGCAGTAGTAGGCGATCAGCCGCAGTTGCTTGAGGGCGACCGAGAAAAAGACGACAAGCGGCAGCGCACGCATGGGCGGGGATTCGTAGCCGCCGGCGCCACAAAGACGAGGAGGCTGATGCACAGCAGCAGCGCCACGGGGATGAGCACGGGCGTGAAAGTCATTCTGGGCGGGAGGGGGAAAGTCGTAGGTTGGACGTAGGACGTAGGACGTAGGACGTAGGGCGTGGGATGTGGGTGACGTTGGTAGAAGTAGGTTTGAAGATGTCGTCGTTTGTGTGTTTCCGTGACAAGCTTCCTGCCGAGTTGTTTTGCCCGTGCCCGCAAAGGAAGGCGCGCCAGCTGCGTCGCCTGCGCCTTCCTCCTCACGGCACCCGCCGCACACCGCGGATCTGCGGCCACGCCGTCTGCCGGTAGTTGGCCCGCCGCGTTGTCGGTGGGAACCGCACGGGCCGGGTGGTTCAGCACAATACGGCGGCGACGTGGCCACCGACGCGGCCCGCGCAGCCCGCTCGGCAGCTTCTTGCTCCTGGGCTTGCTGGCCTGCTGCAGCGCCGCCGCGTGCAGTGCCGCCTGGTACCGGGCCTGCTGCACCTCGGCCATGTCGCTGAAGTTCGGAGGAGCCGCCGGTCGTCGTCCTCCGAGTCCGAGTAGCTCACGCGGGTCTCGTAGAATGAGCCTCTCTCCGGCGACGACTGTACTGCCGCCACGCCGGCGCCGCCACTGTTGCCGGTAGTACCGCTGGCGGGCGCGGTGGGCACGCTGCCGCTGGTGCTGCTTGCTGCGGTACACCAGATAGCTCTCGAGTGCGTGACGGCATACCAAGGAGGATGAGCAGAATGAAAAGCCGCAGACGCCGCCGAGGAGGCCGCCAAGCTGGGCTTGTGTCAGGCCCGAGGAGCTGCTGTCGGCGGCTGGTGTCTGGTGCTGGTGCTGGTGATGGTGAGGAAGACGGAGCTGCCTGTGGGGCCATTTTTCGGCAGGGGAGTTACAGTACGGTAGCTGCGCACTGACGGCGCTGTAGGTCTGCCGTTGCAGGGGCCTTCAGGCGGGGCCACCAAGAAAATTGCCAAGAGAGGTCGACGGGAAAGGCAGAAACAAGAAAAGGCACAGCTGACATCGCCTGGCTCTTGAATGTGTATTTTAAATGGCGAATAGACAGAGACACGGGTTGCATGGGATGACGGGTGGCGATCCAAGGCACCCTGGTGTATTTATTTACTGGTTCTTCCCGCGTTTTTTTTGGTTCTTTCTTGCGTGCTGAGCGCGCACAGCGCGGCATGAGAGAGCAAAGCAGAGAAAGCGACTACATGGATGTTGGGGGCGGTATTACAGGCGAGAAAAACGAAAAGGCGATAACGTTGGGCGGGGGAAACAGGCAAACAGGAAGGACACAAACATAGGAAGACTGTCGAGGGAGAGCGAGGGGCATTCAACATACGGCGGCATGCAACCCTGCTGCAGCCCCGGATCCCGCCCTTTTGCTGGGTGATGTGGCTGTATGAAAGCATGCTTGTTGGAGGTCTTTCCGCCTTTTGGATCGTGAAGAGTGGCTGCCCCCTCTGCTGCCTTGCTCGGGTTGCATTGCATATGCCATTTGATGGCCTGCAGTGCGGAACAGAAGAGTGCAGAACAGCAGAGTGCAGGATAGTACGGAGTACAGTAGACAAAATCCCCGGCGAATGGCAGTGACAGCTGACGCATCTTGAGAGTGAGAGTGCGGCCACAGGAAAAAGGACTACGGAAAGGATTGCCTCTGCATCTGCACCTTTTCTGCAGCCCAGTCTACGGCGCATGTGATTTGTCGACGCGTCTCTGTGCAGGTCGTGTCACTCTGCAAAGTAGAAAGTGGGTTTTTATTTTAAAAAAAATTGCTGTTTCTTCTCCACCTCGTCTTTAATTCTTCTCCCAAGACACTAATCTTCGTGCATAAACCGCTGCAGAAACTGGTTGCGCGATATGTAGAAGCGCGCCCGCTTACCAACACCCACAGCGGAATGGTTGTCAGCAGGACGCCGACATAGATGCTGCCCAGCACGGCAAACACGCGCAGGGCGCCCGCCTTGGCCAGCCACGCATTGACAAAGTAGGTGAGGCCAAACGTCAGAAAGTTGCGCGCGTTGATGGCCACAAAGGCCTCCTCGCTGAGCTCACCGTGCGCGTCCAGGATGTAGGGGAAGACGCTCGCGTTGAGACAGGCCACGGCCATGTTGGCCAGGCCAAAGCAGAGCACGGGCCCGCTCCAGTGCGTCTGGTAGTGGATGGTGAGCCCGAAGCCGTAGAAGCCGACGGCGCCGACGACCAGCGGGAGGACCACCAGGGGCAGGCGGAACTCGGGCTCGTAGATGCCACCGTTGCGGCGCGCGAGGCGGACGCTGGTCCAGTCGTTGAGCGGGCCGGCAAATGATCTCGCCGAGCAATGTGAAGACAAAGGGCGATAGCGAGATGAGGCCGGTCTGGGAGACGGAGAAGTTGTAGGGCGGCTCCGTGAAGATGCCGGCGTTGACGACACTAAAGACCACGATCCACGTGAGCGTGGCGCCGTACAGCAAAAAGCCCCAGAAGACGCCCGGGTAGAAGAAGACGACAAAGGGGCGCAGGAAGATGCGCAGCAGGGGCGTGGTCGTGTAGGTGCCGGTGAAGACGCGCAGCGAGCGCCAAAAGGAGTGCTTCTCTTCGTCGGCGCTGTCCACGGCAGCCGGCTGGGCCTCGGCTTCGACGCCGGCACTCTTCTCGTCGCCCACGCCGTCCACCGGCACCGGAAACCGCTCCTCCAGCGACGGCCGGGTGTACGCCGTCTCGGGCACAAACAAAATGACCAGCGGCAGCAGCGCGCCGAAACAGGATCGCGCACCACGCAAACGTCCACGCCCAGCCCTGGTCCTCGATGATGTAGCCGGCAATCAGCGACCCGCCGGCAATGCCGCACAGCAAAAACATGTTCCACACGGCAATGCGCGTCGCGCGCTGATGCACAAAGTACAGGTCGGAAATGGTGCACTGCACGAGCACCTCGTACGGCGCCATGCCGAACGCGCCCCAGAGCCGGCTGCCAAGGAACGAGCGGTAGTTGTTGTGGCACAGGGCGCCCCAGATGGTCGACGACAGCATGATGGTGCTGCAGGCGAGGTAGACGGGGCGGCGGCCGACCAGCTTGGCGAGGGGGTTGAACACAAACAGCGAGAGGCCGATGACGAGAACCACCCAGGCGGTGGACTGGGAGAGCGTGTCGATGCTGATGTGGAGGTCGGCGGCGATGACGACGAACCCGGGCGAGAGCATGGGGCCGTAGGCGCCGACGACGCCGGCCGAGAGGCCGGTGATCAGCAGGATGACGTCTTTTTTCCAGACAGGCCACTGGAGGATTGTTAGTGTCAGTGTTTTTTGTTTTTGTTTTTGTTTTTTCTTCTCTCTCTCAACTGGGGGCACCGTCTCACGTTCAGCGGATCATTGGGCGAGTTGGTGGGCTGTGGTGCGAGCACGACGTGGGCAAAGTGGCCGGTGCCATGGCGGAGCTGGTCGTGTGGGATGTGGGCGTACTCGGGCGGCAGGTCGGAGCGGTCGGCGAGGACGACTAGAGACAAAGGTCAGCAGCCGTCAAAGAAGATCAAAGAAGGAATTCGGTGTCTGCTCACATGTGCCCGGGACGTGGATCCCTTCGGGGGTGTCAAGGATGCCCCAAACCATGTTGAAGGGCTGTTGGGGGAGAATGAGGACTGGGGATGGCAGAAGATCAAAGGATATCGAAAAAGGAGAAGAAGGAGATGAAAATGAAGACGAAGAAGAGGACGAAGAGGATGAGTGACAAGCAGGATCAGATGCCGTGGGAAGTCGGATAATAAATGGGCTTTGTCGTAGAGGACGCACCGGGATATCCATCTGCTGGAGGAGCATTCAAGACGGTTGAAACCGATTTAAACGGTTGACAAAAATATGTGCGTCTCTACAGAGTATTGGAGCAGTACGTGTCCCAGTATCAAGTCCAAGCAATGGCACCGCGACTCGGAGGCACTCTTCCATTGTTTCCACCTCGACCATGGTTGACGTCTGTGATCGGTGGTAGCATGGCCGTAAATGGAAGGCTGCCGTTTACTGGGAGATGCCCTGGTCTCCACGCCCGTTCTTCCCGTTCTTCTCATTCTTCCCGTCCTCGAGCCGTCTTCTGTTTCTATTTTTCTCTTGTTCAACCTGTCTCTCTCATCTCGCACCAAGTGCTCTTCTCGCTACAGTTTCCGCGTTTCTGTTGCATTTCTGTCGCAATCCAGCACGCATCACCGAAATTGGTAAACGGCTGCAGAAGACCATGCAAAGTAACGAGCACGCGTCCTCTGCCGTCTCGTGTCGTCTTGATCTGTTGCGCTGTGCGCTGGTGCGACGTTGGCACTGCAAACACTTTGCAGCGATCCGAGATCTCGGTGGATGAGAAGAAAAGAAGGGAAATGAGTACCCCACAGATGAGAAGAGTGCTGTTTCCCCCTATTGTTCTCTTGTTTTCTTTCTTTATGCTCATTTTATCCCTGTTGGTGGCCCTGGGCAAGCGTCCGTTGCGTGGCGGACAACTGCCGAAGGGGGAGAAACAGAGACGTCCAAAGTGCAACCCTGCGTTCGCTTCCTTTTCCCCTACACTTTTCAATCTTGGCACGCCCGCACGTTTCCCCTCTTTTTGACGATCCCCCAGTATTTGCCATCGTGCCGTTGTTTCCACCTTTCATACCCCGTGCGGTGTTGCTCATAGTGGGGATCCGTTGGAGAAACTACTCCGAAGGAAAGAACAATAAAATGAAGAGAAACAGAATAAATAATTATATTTAAATATTCACAAATAGCCATAGCAGAGCACCTTGGAAGACGGAATCTACCGAGTAACCACTGTTCTTTAGGCCAGACGGAGACAGTTTGGCGTGTTTGTCAGGTGTCTGTCAAGAGCTAAAAGACTTCTCCGCATCACCAAGAGCTTCCTCTCGCGCCGATGCTGCCGGTGATCAACAGAGGACGGAGTAATACGACACAAGGTACCCCCTTCCCCTTTAAAGGAAAATAACAAAATAACAAAATAACAAAAGTTGTACAACACCGGCTTCCTTCACAAATACCCCCACTGCTCTGCGACAGAGTATATTGGCATTGCTATACGTTATCACCCGTCAACACGCAACCTCACCATGACCACCGCTACAACAGCGTCCCCCGGCGCTCCCAAAACGGGCATCCGCGTCATTGTTGTCGGCACGGGCTTCGCCGGCTTGAGCGCGGCCATTGAGTGCCACCGCCAGGGCCACACGGTGACGGTGCTCGAAAAGTTCCCCGAGCGCAAGGAGCTCGGCGACATTATCAGCTTTGGGCAGAATGCGAGCCGCATCTTCCGGCGGTGGCCGGGCGTGGCCGCCAAGATCGAGCCGCTGAGCCACCGCGCCAACAGCCTGCAGATCAGGACGTGGGACGGCCACCCGCTGCTGACCCAGCGGTGGGAGGCGGAGCGGCAGAAATGGGGCACGCGGTACGACGGGCACCGGGGCGAGCTGCACGGCGTGATGCTGGCGCACGCGGAGCAGGACCTGGGCATCGACATCCGGCTGGGCCACCGGGTGGTGCAGTACCACGAGACGGCCGAGGGGGCGTCTGTGGAGGTGGAAGTCGAGGTGGCGACGCCGGGCGGCGACAAGAACAAAGAGACCAAGACGATCGACGCCGACGTGGTGCTGGCGGCCGACGGAGTGCGCTCGCTGGGCCGCACGCTCGTGCTGGGCCACGAGGACAAGCCGCAGGCGTCGGGCTACGCCATCTACCGCGCGTGGTTTGACGGCGCGGCCATTGCCAGCGACCCGCTGACCAGCTTCTTCTACAACAACCCCGACGGTGACCAGCACATTTGCTGGATCGGGCCCGACGTGCACTTTATCGCCGCGTCCCTGCGCAAAGGCTCCTTCAGCTGGGTCTGCACGCACAAGGACGTCGCCGACATTGACGAGAGCTGGCAGCTCGAGGCGCCCGTGGCGGATGCGCGCAAAGCTGTGGGGTCTGCCGGCTGGGACCCCGTCGTGCAGCGCATCCTGGACCTCACGCCGAGCCGCTCGTCGACTGGAAGCTCGTGTACCGCGACCCGCTGCCGACGTGGACGAGCCCGCGGCGGCGCATTGCCCTGCTGGGCGACGCCGCGCACCCGTTCCTGCCGACGTCCATCCAGGGCGCCAGCCAGGCGGTCGAGGACGGCGTGACGCTGGGCGTGGCGCTGCGCAGGTGCGGCTCGCCGGCCAACGTCCCGGAGGCCGTTGCGGCCTTTGAGTGCCTCCGGTACGAGCGCGTGCGCGCCACGCAGAAGACGGGCGAGGTCACGCGCGACACGTGGCACCAGGCGGACATGGCGGCCATCCGCGCGAACCCCGAGAGCATGCGGCTGCGGCGCGACGCGTGGGTGCTGGGCCACGACGCGGAGGCGTATGCCGAGGAGCACTACGACGCGACCGTGGCCGTGCTGCGGCGGACGGGGCTGCAGGACCTGAGCGAGGCGCGGGCGCTGAATATGCCGGACATGTCGGACGACGTCAAGGTGAGCAACGACTAGGGGGGTGGAGGAGAAGCAGAGAAGAAGTGAAGAAGAGAAGAAGAGAAGACGAGAGGAAAGAAAAGAAAGAGAAGAAATTAGATCTAGGAAATAAAAGTGAATAGAAGAACGATAATATAAAAAAGGTGAATTATACTGCCTGTGTCGTCTGATTTATATTCACTTTAGTAATACCAACATAAATTATAATCACAATACAAGGTAATAACAATATATCTCTCAACCACCTCTCCCCTCTCCATACGACCACGTTAGACCGGATGCAGCTATGGGTCCCGCGTGCTGTCGTCTATTGGCTGCCTGGGCACTTAGCTGAAAGGATCACGAACACCGCACCACTCCCAGCGGACTTGCAAGTCCGCTTTCCATCGACCCAGGTCGGCCGCGTTGCACGTCGTTTATCCAGTGTGACGTATTATAACACACATACACAGAGAGAGAGACACACACACATCATGCGCCTCCTCGACACCGCATCCCTAAAGGTCGTGCCGTTTCTCGAGTCGAGCCGCAACGCGACGCAGCTCGGCGCGGAGGCCAACGACCACTCGACGCTGGCCGTGCCGCGCTATGCCATCCTGTCGCACACGTGGGAGGCCGGCGAGGTGACGCTGCAGGAGATGGCACGGGCCGCAGACGACGCGACGGTGCGCAGCAAGCCGGGCTACAAGAAGATCGAGCAGAGCTGTGAGCTCGCGCGCCAGGAGGGCCTCGAGTACATCTGGATCGACACGTGCTGCATCGACAAGACCAACTCGACGGAGCTGTTCGAGGCCATCAACAGCATGTTCACCTGGTACCGCAACGCGTGGGTGTGCTACGTGCACCTGGCGGACGCCCTCGTCGTCGCCGGCGGCGGCCGCGACTCGGTCGTCTACAGAAACCCGCGGCGCCTGTACGTGGACCTGTACCGCTGGTACTCGCGGGGCTGGACGCTGCAGGAGCTCGTGGCGTCGCGCAACGTGGCCTTTTACTCGGCGGACTGGCAGCCCATGGGCACCAAGACCGCGCACCTGATGGAGATTGCGCGCGGCACCGGCATCGACCCGGCCACGCTGGCCGCGGCGGGCGGCGCGACTTCGAGGACCACCTGGCGCGCATCTCCGTGGCGCGGCGCATGCACTGGCTGGCGTACCGCGAGACCACGCGCCCCGAGGACCTGGCATACTGCATGCTGGGCATCTTCGGCATCCACATGCCCGTGCTGTACGGCGAGGGCGACCGCGCCTTTGTGCGCCTGCAGGAGGAGCTGCTCAAGAGCGTCGACGACCAGTCGCTGTTTGCCTGGAAGGAGGACGACTCGCTCGACTACTACCGCGACGACTACGGCAACAGCTTCCGCTGCTGGGGCCTGCTGGCGCGCGTGCCCGCCGAGTTCCGCGTCGCCAAGTCCGTCGCCCGCTTCCGCGACACGCGCTCCCAGCGGCCCGCCATCCAGTTGTCCACCAGCCGCGGCATCCAGACCACCTTTCTCATGTGCCGGGACCGCAGCTACAGCTCCGGCGACCTGTTCCTGGCCGTGCTCGACTGCCACGTCGGCCGAGTGCCCGGCGTCTATGCCGGCATCCGCCTCAAGCGCACCAGCAGCAGCCGCGACGAGTTTGTGCGCGTCGACACCCAGCAGCTGCTGCAGTTCTGCGCCGTCGACGCCCAGGGCCGCCAGAGCCTCGCCGGCTTCGACCACGCCCAGCCCAGCCCGGCCTCTACGAGATGCGCTACCGCACGCTGCACGCCGACTGGACGCCGCGCACCATCTTTGTCCGCCAGGACTACCCCTGCCTCCGCCGCCCGGGCTGTGGCTCGTCCCGCCGCCCGGCAACCGGCGGCCGCGCGGCGGCGGCGCCCAGGGCAGCGTCCGCGTCCTCGACATCCATCCCCGCCACCAGTGGGACGCAGACACCTGGACCGTGCAGCCCACGCACATTGACTACTGGGCCGGCGTGGCGGCCGCCTGGCTGCTGCAGCTGGGCGACGACGGCCCGCAGCTTGTCATTGCCGCCGGCGGCTTCCCCGACCGCTCGAGCCTGCAGATGCGCCTGCTACCGTGGTGCCGGGTCTTGCCTCTGGATCTGTTTCCCGACCTGGCAGGGTACGCAGCCGGAGCACGTGGGCTGGCCAAAACTGCCAAAGAGGACGCCGGCGCAACGGCCAGCAAAGGGCCGGACATCGACCTCGGCATCCATGCCAGCATTGAAAGCATACAACTGTATGGGCAGGAGATGCTTGTCGTCAAGATGGGCTATGAGTGAGAGATGGGAAGCAGGAAGAATGGGCGGATATGCATGCGGCCAGATGGCAAAGAATACAAGTTTCAATACTGTGGCAATAATAGTCTGTGCCAGTTTAGGAGTGCTGGCTGTTGCTGGGCGTCGAGGAAAGCAGCTTCTTTGTTGACGTGGAAAGCACAAATTATCGAGATGTATCGAGGCAAGCAAACAGATAGCAAACAGATGATGACAACGACACAGCAAATGGCAAACGACAATATAGACAAAGACACACATATATGGAATGGCCTATGCTGCGACACGAGTAGGATCGAAGAGCAAAGTGAAGGACACTGTGGCACTTGAGAAATGGGAAAATAAGAGAACGATCGGATATTCGTCTTAAGTCGACATGGCAAGAGGGAGAATGCAAGGATTTAGAAATGCAAGGATTTAGAAGCAGGAAAGGAAGAAGACCTGGGAAGAAGTCGGGGGAAAGCGATGGAGAAGAGGGGGATACGGGGCAGGTCTCGCAGTCACAATCGCCCAGACAATTGCCTACGTTGCCTAAGACTCCCTCTATGCAGCGGTATACGTTTTAACAGCAACGTATAAACATTCGCGTTTGTTCAATACAAATCACCATGCACTCCGTACTGACTCCTCGATGCGTTGTTCCTCGACTCGGCTGGCGGAGAAAAATGCCGTGAGTTGTTAAAGCAAACGAAATAAGACAAACAAGGTCGAATCGCCACCCGCGCTGTTGCTGGGCAAAAATGCTGTTTATGTAAGCGACGCAAATTCGAGATCGAACAGAATACAGAAGAAGAAGATGCTTGGGAGAAGTCAGGATGGATAGGGAAACTAGAAGAATGGGAAGGAGAAGAAGGGGTAATGGGCGGAAGTAGAACATTCGATACAGTGCATTTAGTATGTCAGCTTCAGCAAATAGACGAGGCCTGCAGATTACAGCGACCAAAGAAAAGAAGCATCAACACCGGTTCAACACGAATACAGCACGAGGCAGAAGCAAAATCTTTCAACAGGTACATATCAGAGGCAGAGAATACAAGAATCCAATACAAGCACCCATCCGTCGCGTCTAGCCCTGATCCAACTCATAAAAACACATCTGGACGCCTGTTCTCTATATGGGATGCATAATAAAACCACCTAGGGACCCCCTTCATAAATGACAAAAAATAGAATAAAACGGCAATTCCCAATATTGCCCGTCTGCCCCCCGACAGTGATCCTCCTCATGACACGCTTGTCGAACGACCTTGCTGGATGTGCGAGGTGGACCGAGAAGTAAATACGGGAACGAGACATGCTCTCCCATGACCTATTAAACGCAGCGTCATTGTTAGCCTTGCTTTTCTATGACAAACATCTCGACAGACACCTAGACAGACACCTAGACAGACACCTCGACAGACATCTCGAGACGGGATTGTTTGGGGACTGACAATGATGGGACGTGTCACGGCCCCTGGCCTTGTGCTGCGTGTGTCACCGCCCATCAACGCTTCCGCCCGTACGGGCGCTTACCACGCCCGGGGATTTTCGGCTTGGCCTGCTTCTTGCCCCTTCCTCGTCGTCTTCGTCGTCTTCGTCGTCTGCGTCGTATGCCCTGTCCTTTTCCTTCCGCCGCTCGCTGGCCTCTTCCGGCTCTGCGCATCTGGTCGTCACCGCAACGCGGTTCGACCCCTTCCTGCGGCGCCCAACGCACCTCGCGCAGTGCTCCTTTTGTAAATGTTTAAAATTGTGCCGGGGGCACAGCGTTTGATGCGTCGCGCAGTACGTGATCCCCTCGCGCGTCTGGTATCTGCAGTTGCCATTCAGCCGCAAGGGGCAATGGTGGCTGCCGTGCCCCATGGCTTTGTGCGTTTTTGTCCAGGGCTGTGGAAGCCAGAGATGAAATGAATGGTGAATTGACTTTGCCTGCGGGCGGCTGGCCTGCGATGCCGTTCGGTGTCGGTGTCGGTGTCGGTATCGGTGTCGGTATCGGTGTCGGTATCAGCGTCAGTGTCGGTGTCAGTGTCGGTGTCGGTGCAAGTCCCAGTCGTGTCGACTTGCCACTGCGCTGAATTAGAGTCAGCATGGGAGGGAGAGGGTATGCGCGGCACAGATACAAAGGGTATCAACTGACAGACGGCGAGGAAGTTTGGACAACAGTGTCGATATTGGGTGAACGGTGCACGGTGCACGATGAGAGAGCCAGATATATGCCTGGGGAAGTATGTCGAAAAGGCTGAAGTCTGCAGGAAGAAAGCCAGACGTCAAAGATAGAGAGAAATGGTCGAGGGCTTGGATGCGACAATACACAGCGGAGACGTCGTCGAAGAGGGCAAGAGTAAGAACAAGACGAATCGAATCGAGGAAATACAATGTAACCGACGTGTCTTGGCGCAAAAGTGGGAGCAAACGGAGTGGAAGAGACGAAGAGGTGAAGAGATGGCAGTCTGCGGCTGCAGAGGGGATGGAAGAGGAAGTGGCCGAAAAGAAAAGGAGGGAAGAAACAAGAAACCAGAAAGGGCCAAATAAAGATGACAAGCGCTCCCCACGCGCACTCTGGTGTTCGCCCTTTCTGGCAACCTGTATGTTCCAGTCGATAAATTAGATAAATTACAAGGCCGTTTTTATTTTTCGTCACTTCAAGTTATCACTTTACGAGTGCAAACGGAAATCGAGCTAAAAGAGCAGAGAAGGAAAAGGTAGTCAGATTAAACACATTGGCCTTGCCTACCACCGTAACAGGGACATCTCAGCCTCGTGCTCAGCTCCGGGCCCTAGTCCTAATCCACACCAAAACGTAATAATACTCCTGACGAGCCGTGCCCGCCCCGTTTTGTACTACCAACACACCCCGGCTCTTTATCAGAAACAAAGGAAGAGTACAGGCAATAAAACAAGTTCGTTTAGTATATCCTTGCCATAGATTTGTATTCGTTACATCTTATGTTCGCCACCTGCTTTACTCCCATAGTCAGAATCGCCGTTAAAAACAAAAGAACAAAAGAAGCTGATTAGAACGGTAGATACAGACCTTAGACATGGGGGAGGGGGAGGGGGGAGGGGGTCACCTACAGCCTTTCCTTCCGCATTCTGTGCCATGCAGCCCTCATTTCTTGCAGCCATACCTCACCTTTCCCAGCGCAGGCTTTCGATTGGGGACTTTTTCGCCATCGTCGTCGTCGCCCTTGTCGGGCTCGGCCGCCTGCGCCTGCACGGGCTCCGCTGTGGATGCCGGAAAGGCTGGCCCATCAACACCCGAGCAACGAGCGCAGCCCTGACGTATCAAATGTTTGAGCTTGTGGACGGCACAGACCGTCTCGTGTGCGGAGCAGTACTGTGTGCCGAACTTGTATCTGTTGCGGCAATTGCCTTTGGATCTTCGCGGGCAATGATGATCCGCATGCATCATGCCCCGTCCGGAACGCTGGCGTTGCCAGTCTGGAAGTAGAGGGAAGAGACAAAAGGCGAGGCAGACTATCCTCTAAAATCCATGCATATCAGAGACTGCCACGGTCAGAAGACATTCTGGAGTAATATTGTCCGAAAGTGCAACGGTACCTTGGCCTGTGTGAGGATCTAATAAGCTGCGTCTGGAGCGGCCACCACGGGAAAGTTGCAGATTCCGATGTTGGCGATGTTGGCGGGAGAAGGAGAGCAAAGATTTGAAGAGATATTGGAGGGGAGAGTAAAGTGGCAAAATCGGTGTCGATAGAAAAGACGGGTGGCCGACGCGAGGGTTTGTTTATGTTGGACGGCGAATGGTCTGAGGTAAGTCTGGGAGGAAAGCGAAGATGCAAGAACATGACAAGCAACAAGCAACGTCACCGCCACCTAGGTACAGCGGTTTGCAACCTAAACAAGACGAAACAAGGCGAAAAAAAAACACAGCAATTGTACAATTTCTATATATGATAAGAAACCAAGTTGAAAAGACACAAATGGACCAAACCTGCGGGCAGTCCGGCTCGAATGGTAAACAGTCGTGTTGCAACGGAGTTGACGAAACGAGCTCAGTTCGAACGGGTACTGCTGTCACACACAGACACACAAAATATCTTCTTAGTGAGCTTTCAAACATTTTGCATGAATGTGACAGGATTCAAGAGAAGCTGCCATCCTATCGACGTTCTCTTTACTCAATCCACAGCGACAAAGAGGGCCCCAAAACGATGCGGCTCGTTTTCGTTTCAAGCTTTGGACGGGGGCTTGCAGGAGCTCAGCCAGGATCTGCAACTAATTCAGACGGTAGGCAGTGCCCAAAAATACTTTTCAGATTCAAAATCCGCGACGTGTGGCTGGCGGTCATCGCTCTTGATCAGCGCCGGTCAGAGCTCTGCACTTCACTGTAGGAAGCCGATGTGGGACGCGGGGCATCCACGGTGGTCAGCTTGCGCCAGGAGTGAATCACTTGTTCCGTGTTCACAGTCCATGGCCCAAGCTCCTGGATTGCTTGCCCAGCTGTAGATCGGGCACATTGTTTTGGGAGGCGGCCTCCTGTTCTGTCGGCATAGTGATGCGTCACATCTCAGAAGAGGGCACGTGCTGTATTATTTTTGCTCACTGCCCACTAAAGTCGGATTGTAGGCCTACAATGAAACAAGCCCTATAGCTGTATCTGTGATGGTGGACGCTTTGTTTTGATGTGGACGCCTCTTTTTTTCACACAACAAAACGAGTGCCGCTTTCTGCGTAGCCAGGCACCATTACCGACAGTGTGGTTAGAGTAAGCATGAATAGCGGGCCGAGGGCAGAGAACAGGCCACTGTCGTCTCTGTAAGCAAAAAAAAAAACCCCTGGGGAATCAAAGCTGCCTCTGGAATTATTTTCTTGTGGCAATTCAAAGTGCTCATTGCTTGTCCAGCCATGCAGTGGTCGTGCTCTGGCGTCCTGGCCGGGCATACCAGCTCTATTTTCTGCCTCCAATACAAGCCAAATGACACCATTTTACTCTCTTTTCCTCTATAACACATAAGCATATAGGCCTTATCTTTCCATTTATTTCGGCTAAAAATCTGGGGAGAGTAATGTTGGAGAAAACCATGAAAGGGGAAGGCACGCGGTCCTGTCAAGGTCCTGTCAACAAGTTCCGTGTAAGTCGCTCCTTCCCTTTTCGTCCATGATGGCTTGACGTTGAAGTTGGCCAATCAGAGCCCAGCCAACTTGGGTCGCCCCTGTTCTGGCCGTTTTGGCGCTGGTTTGCAGGACGAGACCCACTTATCTGCTCTGGTTCTGCACGGGTGCTACTCACCGCCCGGCAGAACTGCCCACCGCCAAAAAGTTTTAGCTCGCTTTTCAATTTTTTTTCGACTGCCAGTTTCCTCCCCGTTTCCTAGGTCGCTCTTGCAGTCTCTTTGCAGTCTCTCCTCCATCTTCATTTTTTTCACGTCGCTTTCTGGCCTCGCAACTTGTCGACCACCACCTCCTGTTCCGTATAGCCTCGACCGAAACGACTTTTCCCTCTGTGCGACACCCACGATGGCGTCCGACGAGATCATTTGGGGCATTATTGACAAGCAGTTTTGCTCCTACAAGCTCAAGTGCGTTGTCCACCTCGATCTTGACCTCGATTATGACCGTTTTTGCCCATCTTGCTAACAACGTTGTAGAGCACCGAGCGGCCAGAACTTCTGCCACAACGAGTACAATGTGACGGGCTTCTGCTCGCGGCAGTCATGCCGCTGGCCAACTCGCGATACGCCACCGTCCGCGCCAACCCCGAGAGTATGTCCCCCGAACTTTGACGAAGAGAGCCGGTGCACGGAAAGACACAGGAAGAAACAAACACACGCGCAGATAGCTAACTAACACTTTCCCCCCTCCACGTTTTGCAGCCGGTCGGTTGTACCTCTACATGAAGACGGTCGAGCGCGCGCACCTGCCATCGAAGCTGTGGGAACGCATCCGCCTGTCGCAAAACTACGCCGAGGCCCTCAAGCAGATTGACGACCGGCTCATCTACTGGCCCAAGTTCTTGGTGCACAAGAGCAAGCAGCGCCTGACGCGGCTCACGCAGGTGGCCATCCGCATGCGCAAGATTGCCAAGGAGGAAGAGCGGCTGGCGAGACCATGGTGGCCAAGCTGGCACCCAAGGTGCGGCACCGCGAGCGGGCGCGCGAGCGCAAGGCCGAGTCGGCAGCGCAGCTCGAGAAGACGATTGAGCGCGAGCTGCTGCAGCGACTGCGGTCGGGCACGTACGGCCACGAGCCGCTCAACGTTAGCGAGACGATCTGGAAGAAGGTGCTGACGGCCATGGAGCGCGAGGACGGCGCGACGCGCGACAAGGACATGGACAAGGGCATCGAGGATGACGATGAGGGAGACGACGACCAGGACTTTGACGAGGAGGACGAGCTCGAGGAGGAGCTCGAGGGCGCCAAGCGGGCAAAGAAGGCCACACGGCAAGGCCAGTCCCTGACACACGGCGGTGGCGGCAGTGACGACGACGACGACGATCTGTCCGATGGCGGCGATGTCGAGTATGTCAGCGACTTTGACGAGAGCGACGAGGAGCTGGGCGACATTGAGGACTGGCTGGGCGAGGGCTCGGTTGACGACTCGGAGGACGATGTCTCTGAGGGCGATGATTCCGAGGGCGACGACTCGGAGGACGACTCAGAGGAGAGCGAGTCCGACGACGACAGCAAAAAGAAGAGGAAGCGCAAGGTAGCGCTGTTGGGCGACAAGCGCAAGCGCGGAAAGGTGACGCGCATGAAGCCGGCCAAGAAGGCGGCCACCAAGGAGAAGATGAAGATGATGGTCGACTACCCGGCCCGGCGCAAGAATGCCGAGGTGGAGGCGCTGAGCTTCTAAGTCACGGTGTGGCCTGGCTGCATTGGGTTTGTTTCCTTTTTTTGGACAAAAAAAGCGTTGTTTTTGTATCATTTCCTTCTTCTTCTCATTTCTCTTTTCTCATCGGTATCTTGGATTGTTGGCGTGCTGTCATCCATCATTTCTTTTTCTAGATAGCATCGTTAGGCCAAACGGAGCCACGGACACACCAAAAAAAAGGGCTTCTCGGGATACAATATCACTTTTTCGATCATCTCATCTTGGAGCACCGCCTTTTGTCTCACAACTGACCCTCTCACTACATAAGATCAAAGACAACCCCGTCCAGCTCCCCAGCTTTACACTTGTCGACAAATTGGCTGTCAGACAGAATGGCACCGACATGCGCAGCACCCACCATCGTGTATGGCGACGATGACGCCGATGGCGACGACACCATCTGGAACTGCGGCTGCGGGCGCAGCACAATCGGCAGCCGTTCGCCATACAGCACCGTCACGGTATCTCCCGCTTTGGCTGCTCCGTACAAATACCGCTGAAGCCGAGCTTGGTCGTGAAAAAGTAACGTGTATGCGCAACTCGCCTTTGCCAGCGAGCTTCAAATATGTCATATTATTTGTTGGCGCTGTCATCGTCGCTGTCATCGTCGCTGTCATCGTCGCTGTCATCGTCGCTGTCATCGTCGCTGTCATCGTCGCTGTCATCGTCGCCGCCATCGTTGTCGCTGTCGATATTTCCTTCTTCACATTGCTGTGATCGCTTGAGCTGCGCCGGAAAGGCAATGCCATACGCTTTGGCAGCCCGGCGCATAGCAGCAAGACTTTTTGACTCGCGTGGCTGCCCACTCACTAGCTCACCCCCAGCCAGCATAGCAGCCACGTTGGTGTCTCGATGCAGAGAAGCGAAGGCATGCCCGGCATCAAGTGGCCGTGCAGCAGCCGCCACCGCCATGTCGTGCAGCGGACCAACCACCTGGCGGACGAGATCTGCCTCGCTGGCAAGCATCACTACCGCGTCAATGGTGTCAAACGCGAAGCCCGGCACGGCTGCAATCAGCCTCGTTCTCGGCCGTGTTGCTGCTGTGCCTGAACGAGCAGCGCTTTTCTCCACAACCGATTCTTCACGCACAGCATACAGTTGTTGTTGTTCCTGCCGGCCCAGCGTACACCAGCTATATCGGTCCACGAATACAAGCGGGTTCAGCGACGTCATAGTGGGCATGCGCGAGAGATCGGGCACCCAGCTCGGCCAGTCTTTGTTGTCGGGGGTGTGTTTTGCAAAACAAAATACCGAGAAAAAACAGTAATGGGGCTGCCCCAAGACATGCGAGGCCATGGTCGTGTAGTGACAGCAGACCCAAGCAGGCATAGACTCTGTCGCGGGGGTCGTCTGCGTGAAAGTCGACGAGGAAGGAGACGACGTCGGAGATGGACATGATGCCCGGCCTGTGCTCGTCGGCGCCCGTTGTGGCGTTGGCTTTGTCATCCGGATGTTCTGTGGCATTCGTCTTGTTTGACCAGAACTGGTTTCGCAGATAGTCCAACGCAAAAAGAGGAAAGCCTTTAAAGGTGTGCAAATGATAGCCAGCGGCGCGGCTCTGCTGCAGGTGTGTTTTCGCAATGGCACGTACCCTGCTCCCGACCAGTGCCTTGTGTCCGCACACAAGATAGGGTCTCTTGGCGAACACAAACTCTTAGACGATCCAGAGCCGACGCCACCACGGGCGGTCCAGGAGGCATTCAATGTCTATGTAGCAGTCAGATGGACAAGCCTCCGGATAAGCCTGCGCTTCGGCGCTTTCCAGCGCCACGGGGTCCAGCAGGGTTTCCGCCGCAACAGCCCCCATGAGGTCCATGGCAGCATCCGTCTGGGCGTCTGCCGGGCCCAGCCACACAACAACAAGGTCTGCCCGCGAATAGACGGCATCCATGGCCAGGACCTGCCAGTTGCGTTCGGGATGTCTTGCTGGTTGATGCAGATGGCGTCGATCCAGAGCAGGCGCTTCGCGTTGCGCAACCGCAGATGGTGCAGAGCAATGTTGAGGTTGTCGGCAATGGGCAGCGGATGTGCGTCAATCAGAATGGCCGGCGGGTTGCCCCAGAAATAGGAGAGGGCCTCGAAGAGGGAGGGTGTGCATTGGGCGCGAGACTGTGGTTTTCGAGTGTGCCCTGGAGGCGTCGTCAGGCTCTCCTGGCAGCAGAGTCAAGAGCCGGATCTCGCAAAGAGACTCGTTCAATGGTGTGTATTCATATGCCATGGCAGCGGGATGGTGGTGGTGATAGTGACAGTAGAACCTGCTCTAGCTACTGACAATGTCTTGGCCGTCTTTTATCATCTCATTTAAAATGCCTCTGTATCTGTCTGGCACAACATACGGACTGCCATCTCAGCCTTGTCAGGCCGGCATGTCAATATCAGGGGCTGTGCTACGACAGCCTCCCAAGCTGGCTTTCATTACAGTGCAGGCGAGGGGCTCAGCTGCTTCATTCCCCACGCCAATCAAACACTTGGCCGCCACAAGACAGGAAATGCAGGGGTTCATCTAACGGGTTGAGTTGCTGTGGGAGGCCATACCATGGCTCCTTTTCTATTCAGGATTCGTCTTTTTATTGCCTGCCAGCTGTACTCTCTGTGTCCAATGCCGTGACTAACAGTATCTTTGCACTTCCAGGAGAGAAGCCCTTTCTTGGTCTCATTCTCCTCTTCCCTCTCAGTAGGTAACTCCACTTTGTTCTAGCGGCCGCGCTGTCGCGCATCGGCCCCTCTCAATCCTCCATAATGGTCATTAGCATGGACATGGCCGTGGTTGGCACTTGGAGCCGAAGTGGCCCTTGCCAGTGTTGTACGTGTGCGTGAGGGGAACTGTGAGAGACATTCCGTCGCCAAGATCACACTTGCAGATAAGAGCCGGCCAAGGACAACGAAGAGCTGAGGCCTCGATAGGTCTCCGATTTGCCTCCGTTGGTCTTTCCTCTTCATTTACTCTAAAAAAAAGAGAATAAAGCCCGCATCTCGTCGACTCATGTGTTCTCCTTCAAAAAGTCTCAACTTTCCCACATTGTCCTCTATCCTCTCTTACATTTACGTCTTCTGTGCTTAATCTACCTTTCCATCAAAGAACCCCCCCCCCCCCCCGCCACACCTCACAATGGCGTCCCTCTCCATGCCCGACACGGTGGCCCTGCCCGAGCCCTTTGCCTCGATCCCCCGCGAGCCCCTCCTCTTTGGCCCCTCGCCCATCCAGCCGCTGCCGCGCATGTCCAAGGCGCTCAGCCCCGACCCGGCCAACCCCGTCAACCTCTACGCCAAGCGCGAGGACTGCAACGCCGGCCTCGCTTACGGCGGCAACAAGACACGCAAGCTCGAATATTTTGTGCCCGCCATCCAGGCCGCCGGCGCCGACACCATCATCAGCATTGGCGGCGTGCAGTCCAATCACACGCGCCAGGTGGCCGCGCTGGCCGCACGGCTCGGCCTCAAGGCGGCGCTGGTGCAGGAGCACTGGGTCGACTGGCACGACCCGGGCTACGAGACCGTGGGCAACATCCAGCTGTCGCGGCTGATGGGCGCCGACGTGCGACTGGACCCGTCGCCGTTTGGCATCGAGCACAAGCCGACGCTCAAGCTGCTGCAGACGGAGCTCGAGCAAAAGGGCGCGAAGCCGTACTACATCCCGGCCGGCGCCTCGGACCACCCGCTGGGCGGCCTGGGCTTTGCGCGGTGGGCGTTCGAGGTCGAGCAGCAGGAGCAGGCGCTGGGCATCTTCTTTGACGTCGTGATTGTGTGCGCCGTGACGGGCTCGACCATGGGCGGCATGGTGGCTGGCTTCAAGCTGGCGGACAAGCTGCGGCGGGCCAAGGCGGTAGAGGGTGGCGGCAAGGCTCCCTCCAGAAAGGTGATTGGCATCGACGCCTCGGCGACGGTCCCGCAGACGGCTGCGCATAGCCCAGGTCACGGGCAAGGCCATTGGCCTGGAGGAGGACGATATCACTGCTGAGGACATTCTGCTGGACGACCGCTACCACGGCGGCACGTACGGCATCCCCGACGCAGCGACGATTGACGCCATCAAGTTCGGCGCGGCCACGGAGGCGTTCATTACGGACCCCGTCTACGAGGGCAAGAGTCTGGCCGGCATGATGGACCTGGTGCGCAAGGGGGAGATCCCTGCGGGCGCCAATGTGCTGTACGCGCACCTGGGCGGCCAGCTGGCCCTTAACGCGTACACCAAGATGGAGTAGTAGTTTTGGAGCACAGAAACAGTTAAAAAAAGCCATCAAATGCAGTGCAATTATGCAACGTCTGCTCGTGTGATCATCGTGAAGAGTTTCTTTAAAAAAAAAAAGGAGATGAACAGAAAAAAGAACAATTCTTCTCATCCAAGAAACAGCAAAGCAAAGCATAACCGTCATATGCCATTCGAACGGCCCCTGTGATCTCTGGATCATTCATGACCACCCTGTCCAAGCTCTCCTCTGGTCCGACAACGCATTGCAAAAGCTGTCCCCTGTTTATTTCCCCATTTGCCGCACCTCATTCCTCATCCGTCCTGTTTGCTCACCTTCCTAATTCGGCCATGGCCTTGCATCGCCGGGCTCGGGCCTGGAGCTAGGTGCCTGCCCACTACAGCGCGTAAAAAACACCACCAGCAGTATGCTAGGCCATTTTTACGCTGTTCCCGGCGCCAATGTCTTCTTTACAGCAGGGTCTTGAACGGCTTCTCCTGCAAAAAGAATCATCCCTTTCTCTCCCAGTTCTCTCCCCGACGCCGGAACTGTTTGCTTTCACACTTTTACCTCTGCATACTGTAATCTGTCGACTGCAGAAGAAAAGGGGGGGTCCGATTGATCAGTCTACATTTGAGCCGAGTTAAGCCGCTGAAACCCATGTATTTGTTTATTTGTTTTGTCGAAACATGGGCTGTCCTCCCAATCGCCTCGAGTTTCTACCGTGGTAGGGTCAGTCAGTGCCCACAGCGCGCTGCGCCTTCCGGCAGGCAAAAACGGAGAATCAATATTACTTGTACAACCCAGCCTGCCCCTCATTCCCGCCCTTTAGATGAATCTATGTAATGGGATTGGCTACTACGAGGTATAAGTGGGGCGTTTTATCACAGCCAGTGAGGGGCAGTTTTCCTTTTTCTACCGCTCTGTTGAGACTGCAGCTTCAAAGAGAATGGCATTGCATGTGCGAGATGCAGTGTCTTCACGTTCTCTACTTGTACTTGTAGGTGCTGTCTAGATGAAGTATGAAGTCGCACCTGAACGTTGTTGGCCATCAACCCGAACACAGCCGTGGCAGGTCATTAGACTACAGTGTCATGGATTATTATTTGTACTTGTACTTATCTTTGTTCTTTTACAGATCTCGCCACCATACGACAAATGCGGAAATACTCCGTTGCTAAAGATTACATCAACAGCCAAGAAAGAGTGGATACAAAGCATATCAAGATGGCGTGCATAGAGGCCATCTCTCGGGGAAACAGATGCAAGTCCGTTTGGTGGCTGCCCAGCCACTGTCGTATGTTACACACCTGTCATCTGGTATGACCGTTGCGTCACACCTACTCGTAACCTGCCACGCTGCTCAACGTAAGGCCCGGCTTCAAGCATCATTGATAAGGCGTTCACTAAAGATAAAGTCGCTGAGAATAGGCGAGGCATTGATAAGATTAGAAAATAAGAGACAGACGTTTTGTCTGCTCTGCTTGCTCGTTTGCTTTTTTGTGTAAAGTATGCTGAAAGTCGCTCAAAAGATATGATACAAAAGCAAAAGAAACCAGAAAAAGAAAAAGAAACAAATATGCCGGAACACCAATGCCCTTTTTTTTGCAAAAATCCCACGGACAACAAAGAGCAAGAACAGAAAAACCATGATTATCGTTCGCGCTCAACCGAGCCAGACAAACCCCAAAGGTGTTCCCGCCTCTTAATCGTATACTGTGTCTTATAAAAGGGGTCCTGTTCCTCCCTGTGTGGAACTCGCAATAAGAAAATCAATAAGAAAATCAGTGGCTCGCAAAATACCAAGTGCCATAAGAACAATAAAATCAAGCATGAAAAGCAATTGAAACGTCGGCGGCACGTGTGCACGCGGTCGTGAATCTAAACAGAAAAAAAACGACAATGGAGAAGAGTAGATTGCAAGTAACGCACTGTATGCTTGCAGGAGGAGGAGGGGAAGGTGATAAAAAGAGGTCATCGTAAAAGGTGCGTTTGAGTTAGGAAGAGATTAGGAAGACGTATTAGTGACCTTCAATTTGAGTCGTAGGTGGCGGTGGTATAGGAAGGAGAAACAAAAGGAGGGCCGTGGCCCAGCATCTCCCAGGCAGCCTCTATCCCTTGATGGCTGGAGCCGAGTGGCCGTCCGCGTTGTTGAAGGGGAATCGGTCCTTCATGAAAGAAAAGTCTGCGGGTGGCGTGCTCGCAAAACGGGGGGAAAGCGCCGACGAGCGACGCGGGGAGGCGGGCGACGCCGATGCAGAGCTGCTTGCGCTGCTCGTGCCATCGTTGTCATCCAGGTCGAGTAGAGAACCGTCGCAAACACGGTTCCGCGGCGCGGCTGCCGAATGCTGTTGCCGTTTGACAAACTCCTGCACAAATGTCGCAGCCGGGGGATATGCGACCTCTGATGATCCGAAGCTCTGGATGGACGACGAGCTCGAGTCGCGGCTCGTAAGCTCGCCGTGCCAGCGAGGCTGGGCAGTCGGGCCTACCGTTTGGAACGACGTCATAGAAGCAGGGCTGTAGGCGGCGTTCTGCGTGACGGATTCACCGGCAACGCTGGTCGAGGTCGACTGTCCGTTGGGCGAATGCACCATCCTTAGTGAGGAGAGGTGGCTTTTGGGAGGCATACTATATTGGTGACAAAAATGCAACTTGTTAGTTTTTTCAAGTGCTCCGGCGAGGCGAAGGTTGCTGATGGAGCGAGCTGAGAGACTGGTCGGGTGACCCGGGCGATGTACGTACAAAACAGTATTTGCTGACATTTCGTCGTACGACTTGGAGGCAATGTCTCCGGGGCCATAGAGCTGCCGATTCGGTCAGGATCGCGCGCGAGTCACGGTCAAGGGCGGCAACGGGAAGGGCGACGGTCGTTGGCTTCTGGGTCGTGTTTGATAGTAATGACATTCTGGTTGGTGTTGGCAGCGGCGGCGGCCATGTTGACGGCAGTGGCGGCCGAAGGCGCAGGAACAATAGCAAACTTGCGGCCCGACTTCATATACAGGCCGTCCCGCTTGTTGGTCGTCATGGCATCCTTGGCAGCCTGCATGGCAGCGGAGAGCGAGGCACCAAAGTCGTAGCGGTTGGCAAACGCCTGGCCACTGGGCGACGCCAGGCGGCCCGTCAAGTTGTCGCTGGCTATGCTGCTAGTCGACTGCGATGACTTGAGGCGAAGTGACGGCTGGTCCGACTCGCCGAGGTAGTCGTGCACAGACTGGTCGAACATCACCCTGTTGGCATCGTCAAAGTCGTCCAGAGAGACCGGCATCGAGACGGGGCGCTGCTGCGTGTTGGTGGAGTGGGCGCGGCGGTGGCTGCGGGCAGGGCACCGTTCTGGAGGCCGCTCTTGCCGTTCATCGGCAGAAGCTTCTTCTTGAAGTCCAGCTGGAAGTTGCTGCCGTTGTTGTTGTCCCAGAACTCCTTGCCGTCCACGGCGTAGCGGATGCAAAAGTACATTGGTCTTGGACTCCAGGTTCGCCAGGTCAGACAGCTTGATTGTGAAGTTGAAGCGGTCGTGGCCCTGGGGAGCAGTGCGAGGCACAATCTCCGCGCAATACTCGGCAGCAATCTCCGACGTCGTCTTCCAGTAGTCGAGGGTAAAGCGACAGACAACCGACTTAGTGAAGGCCAGGTTCAGGACGGCAATGGAGCCGTGCAGGAACTTCTGGTCAGGCGACAACCAGACGCGCTCGAGGCGCACTGGAAGAGCCTTGCGATCAGGCGTCTCGACGGGAAACTTGGAAAGGATAATCTCCCACTCGTGGGGGACGCCGCCGCGGTTCTGCTGCTGGCGCTTAGCGTTGCCGTTGAACGGGTACTCGGACTCGCTGTCATACTGCTCGACGGGAGACGAGCCAGCGCTTACAGCCAGAGGGCGATCGACCTGCAGGAAGTGGCGGACGTGCTCGAGGTGGGAGTCAAAGTGCACCACCTTGGAGAAGGTCGGCGTGCCAGGCATGCTGGACGGGCGACGGCCCGAACCAAGGACGCAGAGCAGGGCGCACCAGCTCGCCCGACTTCTTGCGGACCATGGGGGGCTTCGACAGAATCTCCAGGTCGTTGTCCTCGTCCGAGTTCACAGAGCTGCCAGCCGAAGGCGAGACGCTCGGCTCGGTGGCCGACCGAATGTGCGAGACCCGGCGACCGGCGCTGGTGCTGCGACGGAAGTGGTCAGGGAGCTGGTGCTGAAGCTATGGCGCATGGCGCTGTCGGGCTGACACTGGTGGCAACTTGAGGAATGGGCTGGACAACCAGCACACCCACATCGGCGTCGGCAGGCTCGCTGGGCGAGCTCTCGCGGCGCTGCTGGGAAGCTGGCTGATCGCCTCGTGCAGCTGCTTCAACTCGTTTGTGTTCTCCATCCGGCGGCCGCGGGTCTCGGTGCCCTCGTCGTCGCTGGTAGGCGGCGAGTCGGGAGGCGAGATAACCGCGCCAGTGGGCATACCCGGCGATCGCCGTTATTGGTGGAGGCGACTGGCGGATGCTGCTGTGCTCATCGTAACCGTGGCCACCGACCGGGACCATGCCCTTCAGGTCCTCGGATGTGGACTGAGGAGAGGGCTGGTCGGCCGCGTTGACGGTTGTGGATGTGCTGGAGGATGTAGCCGAAGGTGCCCGCCGGTGTCTGCTCAGATATGAAGACGACCGGGCAGTGCCGGAGCGGACGAGTAGGAGACAGAAGCGGGCTTGATGCCATGGAAAGATGGCCGGCGACTCGTTCCTGGCGATGAAGCTGCTGACGAGGCGGGTGAGCGGTTGGAAGGAGGCGTATAAGGCATTTCCCGCCGTTTGGGGAGGGGTAGGAGGGAAAGAGGAAGAAAGAGGCGGGGGCGGGGGATTCGAAAAGAGGCGTCTAAGGAATATTTCGAAGAGGCGGCTGTTGGAACGCGAAGAAAGTCTCTTAGGTGACTAGGATCGGAGAGAGAGGGGGAGAGAGGACAGAGTAGAAAATGCTGCCCGTCGACAACAAGGGTCTCTCTGTGGGGAAAAGGGAGGAAAATGTCTAATCCAGGAAACAGCAAACAGCAGTGTCAGCAGACGACTCGAATTCGAAAACAGGGAAGCGCGATGCGTGATTGCTGTCGAAGAAAATGGCAGTTGCAAAGGGAGCCGTGGGCTGCCGGCAACACCGAACGACAAAGTTCTACTCACCAGGTGGAAAGTGACAAATCAAGAGGCAGACGTCCGGGCAATATTCCAGCAACCGGATCTAAGGTTCTTCGAGAAAAGCTCAGCGTCAACCAAGAAAATGGGACAGAGGAGCAGGAAGATAAGGCGAGGAAGAGGAGACGAAGGCGAGGAAGAGGAGACGAAGGCGAGGAAACCCAGTGCAGTTGTCTGAGACAAGACCGGGCGAGTCCGCCAGCGACAGGTTCGGCAGAGGAGGAGTAGAGAAGGCGGATGTCGAGTACGGAGATCCTCAAAGGACGAAGACGACTTATCTGGGTTGAAGACAAAGAAGCGAGACGAGGAAAAAAAAGAAGGCGCGGAGTCCTGTTGACAAGGTACGTGCGCCGGTATCGAGAGAAAGATGGGGGAAAGGGCGAGAGGAGTGTGGAGGGAAGGGGAAGGGGGTAAGGAAAAGATATAAACAAATCAACAAGATTGGTCTGGAGTGAGGAAAGAATAGAAATCAAAAGAAATCGAACGAGAAGAAAAAGAGAGAAGAAAGGGAAGAGGTGTGGGATTGAAGTGAACGGTGGGAGGCGCGATGGTTTTGACTTGCGAGTCCTTTGGGAGGAAGGAGGTGTCGAGCACACTTGCAGGGAAGGTGTGAGGGCGTAGACGGAAAGAGCAGCAGAGGTGTGCAAAGAATGGAGGTGTGTTATTAGCGCATACGGGAAAGGCTCGCTGAATTTTTTTTTTACTGACTTTAGTGGCGTTTTAGTTTGGTAGCCAGCGCCAGAGGGACATTGAGGATGCCGGCAACGCCAGGCCCAGACCAGCAACATGATCGCCTCCGTTTTGGGGGGCAGCCTTGGCCAGTGCTGTGCCCGTTTTGGGAAAGCACGAACGACACAATGGGCAGGCACGTTTTCTAGCTAGAAGGCACAGCCCTCACATTCCTCAAGCTGCTCGCCGTACCGGAAGGTACGATGCAGACACGCGATCAGTTGGGGAGAGCCACTGGAATGCCACGGAAGGAGCTTCTTTGGCTGTAGGTGAGACATGGCTTCTGCCAGACTAAACAGGTGCCGTAAGAGTATTTGTACTCGTAGATGCCAGTATGAGAAATACGAGACATAAGACATGACTATGGGTGAAGACGAACAAGGAAAAGAGCGACAAAAATAAGAGAATTGTGGAGGTGAATAAGGGGGCGGAAAACAAAAAGGCAGCACGCATCGAGATCACTCCAATTGATGAAAGATAGCTGTTTACGGTGATCATACGAGCAGACAAAGGGCTGGAGAAAACGGTGCGAATGTGTCAAAAATAAAAAAACGCGAACCGTTTCGAGCCAGAGCCAGCCTGCCACTTGCCTCCCTGGCCTGCTGGTCTGTGGACGGGGGCGAGGTCAAAAGCCCACCGTCTCCCCTGGAGACTTGCGCGTGGTGCGGTGGTGCGGTGGGTGGGCGGTGGAAGGCAAGGCCGTAGCGCCAGACCTTTTTTTCTCGTTGCGGCCATCACAGCACTAAGGCAGGAGCTAGCATCACCGACGTTAGTGTTCCTGTTTATGTGAGGGTGGGCGGGGCTCTGGAAGGGCGGAAAGCGAGGAAGGAGAGACGAGACCCATTACATTAGGAGCATTAGATAGGGAGCGAGAAGGCGACAGGGATACGGGGTTGAGAGGAGGTGGTTGCAGTTTTTTCGTGGTCGTTCGTGCACCTGAGGCAAAAGGGAAGGCCGCGATGAGGGAAGGGTTTTGATGGAGGACGGCGAATTGTTGAAAATGTTTGACGAACGTTGCTGCCTTTTGTGAAGCGAGAGGCAAGCAGGGAAGGCAGGAGCAGTCCAACGTGTAAAATTGCCAAAAACAGCAGGAGCGATGCATGAGAGACAGAGCACGGCCGGTCGCGGAGGGAAAAGAACGAACACAGCAACTGGCAATATATGTAGGAAGGCATTCGTACGAGCATTACTCGCGTGGGCAGGGCGCGACCACCGGTGAGTGAAATGGCTGCAAGGCAATCAACAGTGCAGCTGCAAAGTTAGTGCCGATCTACATAGGGCCTCGACTGTTATATTGTGTCTCTCGATCCTAGCGACAAGGTTCTGGCCCTGAAGCAAAAGCTTGCTCTTGTTGATTTACCTGAACCCAGAGCGACACCAAAGCGTGCGCCGTTCTGGGGGCTGTCTTAGAGGGCTTTCAGGTCTTTCGTTTTTTTTTTTTTTTTTCACTTTCCCCTATTTCATTCTGCATTTACGATATCTTGTTGTGCACACGACATTCTTTTCCTGCCTTCGCCTTCGTTGTTGTGATGCTGTCTTGCCTGCCGTTGCGTTTTCTGGTCGCAATTTGGGGCGAATGACGTCGTCGTTGAATTGCTCGCTGTTCCTTTTGCCACCAGTCAATTTTACTCTGTTTTGCCTGCGGGAAAGCAGCCTTCTCGACTCCACGATACTCGGCGGCCCACCTATCACAGGTCGAGGACGCCACGACGAGTCATAGCATCGGATTCAAAAACGAGAAAGGCTGCGTTATTCTTTCCCCTTTTCTTTCTGTAAACCAGCGGCCAATATGTTGAATCAGCAAGGCAAGTCGAGTATAACAAAGAAAAACTGCATATATTGTCACAGTATGAACGGCACCGTCTGCTTTGTGACAAGAGTAAGATACTTTCGTGACGGGACGGCAAGGTACTCGAGTACTGGTCAGACAGGAACAGAAACGGGAACATCAGTGCCTTTGAGACGGGAGCTCCCAGCACTAGCAGACTCGACGATGACTCTAATTGTGTGTCTGTTTGTTGTTTGATTACATGCTGTTGGTTCCGATGACTACAGATGTGCCTTGTCCAACTCGACGGGACAATGGCTGCCGAGAAAGAAAAAAGAAAGAAAGAAAGAAAGAAAAAGGACGCTCTCTCACTGCATCTTTTTCGCCTCCCTCCCCAACAAATGCACCTGCATGCATGGCCTAGCCAAAAACGCCCCATAACTCATCTCCGTTACAGCGCCTCCCTGGACGCTTTCAGCGCATTTCGCGCTCAACGCCCAGCTTTTTGGTGTAAGACATGCTAGCTCCGATCGAGATGTAAATACAGAAGCAGGGCATCGAGTGCGATCGAGAAAATGTGGAAGCCATGGGGTTGAGGTAAAGAAGAAAAGTCTTCACCGCTAGATTGACGTTTTTGATTGCTCCTTTCTGGTCTGAGACCAAGGAAACATTGGGAGGAATGCAAGGCATGTCCGGGGTTCTGGTTTCCTGGGTTCTGGTTTCTGCGCACGTTTCTTTTTCTTTTTTTTTTGCCTGGTTTGGGCATACGGGCTGTCGTCAGCTGAGCAAATGTTGCTGCGAGCAAAAGTCCCCGATTAAGAACGCTGTGGCTTGACCGGACGCGGGCGCTCTTGTGTGAGACAACCACCTGGAATGCAGCGTGTCCAGGTCTCACGGTGCGAGACAGTGGGATTGTGTCTCGCTCGTTCTCTGCTGAGCGTTTTCAGCAAGAAAAAGGCAACTGCCCCACAGTGCAGCTGTCGAAAAACAGGCCTGCCAAACGAGGGGACGTGCGACAGGGGTAATGCTCCGGACTCGGTTGTGCTGCGACCTGCGCTATAGCGTGCTGTGACCTGCGCATGCACATCACTGAACACAACTGGACGCCGATTTACTAGGTGGCGGTGGGGTTTGTCTCCCTTTCGTGGTTGCTGGAGACGTGCTGCAACAAACGCTGGGCCAACTGTAGTTTATGTAAGATACGGTGGCTCCAGTGGGTTTTCGTAACACGACCAGGGGGCGACAATGCTCAAAATTACTTGTGAAGAACCAAAGAAACAAAGACGCCACTGCAGATACTCGTATCTCTCGCCGCCCCTTTCCCCTCCTCCCCATGTCGAACGAGTGGTCAAGGCACCTCTTTGAGGAACACAAGGAGAACCAATCAATTGCAGTACTTGGTTGACGAAAAGTTTTTCTGTAGCATTGTTACTGCAACCCTCTGTATTGACTTTCACAAAACTCACAGGTTCCTTTCTTGGCACCCGCAAGTCAACAAAAAGAAGAAGAAAAAGAAACGGTGAGAAACAGCTTAAATTGTGTTGGCGCGCCGTTACGGATCTTGGACAAAGAGATGAAGAGATAAGCCGCCCGACATTTAAAGGGATTACGGTGGGAAAAGATGGGGGTCAGTGGGAGTGGGAGGGAGAACAGGGAGAAAGTAAGAAACGAGGCCAGGCCCAGAAAAACTTTTCAAGTGGGGCCGCGAGGAGCTCTGCGAAACGGAAAAGGACCTCGCCTTGCCTACTACAGTGCTACGTAGAACGAGGGAGAAAACTCTGCGTTTCCATTACCAACTCCAACCACCGAAGCACCAAAAAAATCCGATCGGGGTTGGCCGATGCGCTCTGAGCCTCGTCAACTCCGCTTTTCCTTCGTGGGCACGGAAAGAAGAGGGAGACGGGGAGCTTACGAAACAAGATGCTATCTACGGAAGCAATGGGAGCGATGGGAAAGACAATCTACTCCGTGCGCCGTACAGACGATGACAAAAGACGGATGAAAAAAATGATAGATGAAAAGATGAAAAGGAACCGGATGACAACGGATGCACAAACATGCAACGTACAAGTGACTGTCGTCTGCCCCCTTTGTCTTTGTCACCGTCACCTCACCGGTGTCGATTTTGGAAAACTCTTTGTTTCTCAGCGTCCAATACATGGCAAACACTGGGCACGTCTGACACACAGGCGGTTTCCACGTGTTTTCATGCGCCTGCGAGTAAGGCCACCGCGTCCAAAAAAGAAAAGAAAAGAGCTTCCTAAAGAGCTCCCTGCCGCGCCCAGCCTCTATTACGTACTCGCGCTGGTGGATAGCACCACTGCAGCGGAGATGGCGACATTCGGAGCACAAATCTTATCACAGCAGTGGACAGGCGAAAAAGATTGAGACAGCCTGGGCACAGGGCTGTCAAGCTCGCTGCTTGCTGGGCTCCGCTCGGCCTCCTCTTAGTGTTCGATAAACTGTGCAGTTTCGCGGTGTCCGGCGTGTTCGCTACAGCGAAAGTCCGGCATCGTCACAGCATAAGCGAGGCAGCAGCAACGTCCGTCCAGCGCTGGGCCCGTTGTGCGTGCCCTATTATGGCCTAGCCTGCTAACCAGCAGCAGGGGGCAGCAAGGAGGCGCAAAAGGAGACTTAAAAAGGAGACTTAAAAGAGAGGAGACCTGAGGAGAAAAGGACGCCGTCGCGCGCGGCTTCCGGGAGATCCAACAAAATCTCTTTCGCGTTTCGCCTCCTCTGCGCGCTCGACTGCCTCTCTAGGATGATCTTCTACGACGTTTCCCGCGCAAAACGTCCCAGAGCAATACTGGGCGTGCAAGGTTGCCGTGGAGAGTGGACTCTCAATATTTTGGTGTTCTATACTCGTATGGTACATGAACGGAAAGTATGCGAAAAGTTCATGATCTTAAAGTCCCTTCATAAAATAAAACAGACTACTGTTAGATGCCTTCCTTCAATGAACTACTGATCCTTGTCGCAAAGCATGTTGCATCGACACTGCGCCTACACTATAACCACAGAACTGCAATCATTAGCCCTTTTCATATGTACAAGTACGGAGTCCGGCAGTCCGTATGGTATCTTGCATGCTTTGCACGGCCGCCGGCACAAATGGCACTACCGCTGCGGCCATGGTAAATGGCACGATGCCCAGCATCACGTTGTTTTCTGCAACGGCTGAGTCGGCCATCTGCAGAACGTGGCTGATCATATGGGTTAGCCGGTTTGAAGACGGCAACGGAAAATGGTGGTGCCAGCCATTACGGGCATCACGGCGTTGATGTTGCTTCACAAACCCGTTGGTGTTACGGTCGCTTGCTGTTGCTGCGACAATGTGCGCACACATCTCGTCTTGTAAAAGCCTCCTTTCCCCCCACTCCCGACATCGCTAACGTGCTGCCAGGTGCTGAGCTGATAGGGCAAGAGCAGAAAAGATGGGCCCACCATCTGGAAAAGCCCAGGAGAGCACGTAGCTTTCGTATGCGGCTGCAGCTAAAATATACATGCCCATATTTCTGGATTTGCTGATACTAGGCTCCTGCGCGTATCTCCCAGTACAGCCTTGGCTTCTGCTTGGGAAACGTCTTTGACAGGCCACTGGTCTGGGCCTGGTCTAAGTCACCAGCGCTTGCCAGGGGGCGGCTTGTGTTCCTTTGTAATCGCTCAGCGCCTTCGTCCACTCTGTGTGCCCATAGCTTCTCACCTTTGGAACGGTACGAGTAGATAGCTCCGTTGCAGCTCCGTTTCCCGCTTACCTCTTTCCTCTTCTGGATTCTTATCTGACTACACCCAAAACGGAGCAGAAAAAAGAAGAAGAAAAGAACATACTGGACTTCTAGGTATATCCGAGGAATCTGCAGCCTTTTTGCTTCTCAGTGTACTTTGCACACTATGTATGGGTTCTGCTCACCACCAATCCACCACATTGTTTGTCATGGACAGCCGTCTTCCTTGTCCATCGCATAATCTTGCCCTGCCGTTGCGCCAATGCTGCCATTGTCTCATCTGCCATCACACAAGCACGAAAGGGCGAAAAAGGCGACTTGAATATTGATTGCAGTATTCTCGTCCGTCGGGGCCAGATACTGTCTCACCGGTACCGGTACACCTCTTCTACCCGCCTTCTTTCTTGTTCCGTTCATCTTACTACCAAGTCCTCTACTGTAAGATACTGTATCTTTTTTACCACCCGTATCACAAAATAACCACTGCCAAGAGTATCACGGAGTACGGGAGTACGGAGTCGGAGTACAGCAGTTTCCCACGCAAGGTTCTTGTTATCTCGTCCGACGCGCCATATGCTACACTCGCCATAGCGGAAGACGGGCAAGAGAGGTATTGTCGAATAGGCTCCTGTGCAAGCTTCCGAAAGGCTATGTATGGATAAGGGTGTACAAGTATTCTACGGGTATATGTATGCCAAATTGGGTGCCTTTTTTTCTTTGTGTGTTATCGTAATTACGGGATGCACCGTTTTCTTGGCTACTGCCCATCCATGCTATCGTCCCCTTCTCCTCTTGAAACCGTTTTCCATCCACCAGGGCCCGTTTTGATCTAGGCACCTCTATGGGGCCATTAATACTATCCCATTAATAAAAAATGGAGACGACCTTTGGTATCATGAACTTTGCAATCCTATCATACTATGTATTACTTTACGGGTACATTCCGTCCATAGAACCACATTTACGGGCAGGCAGCTAGAGTTTACAAAGACAGGAAACGCGCCACAAAGATCGTCCCATCCTTTGAACGGCCTGCACGTTTTGACCTTCTAGAACGGGCGTGCACTTATTTACTTACTGCCCCGGAATCCCGGCAAGAGGAAGACCGATATTCCCGCTCGGTGAGCAGTCGTCGCCCATGTGCTCCTTTTGTTTTACATGGGCAAAGCCGGCATTCTTTATCTTGCTCTGTGTCCGCCTTCGTAATCCTGGAGGCGACGCTCTCTTTTTAAAAAAAAAATTATTTTGGGTCACGTACGTAGGACATCCATTAAACACCAGCATCCAAGACTGCCCAGCCTGCTTTCTGCATAGTCCTATTTTTTGCTGCGTATTTGCTGCTCCTCCTCTTCCGTGGGATTGATAATGCATGAAGCGTGCAGGGTCCTGCTGGCCAATAAGATACTCAAATGCTCGGCAAAGAAACAGGCTGATGGAGGGTTGCTCTGGACCGGTTTTCGTGTCAAGTGGTGTGTTCATCAATTGGGAGTGAGAGCTTGAATTGATAAGACCAGAAGGTTAGAAATGAGAGGCTCCTGTCAAAAACAATAGCTGTGTGGAGATCCTCCTGCAAGCTCTTACAAGTACTTGCAGGGCGTTCTGGGCTCCTGTATCCCGCGCTAATAGCCTCATAGGTAATCCCACAAGTCTTCCCTCGCTCTGTGGGCGCATCTTCTTGCCCTTCTTAGGGCCCCTTTGTCAGGAAAACAGAGGAAATAAGAGAAAGAAATATCTGTCACCGTTGAAGGCTGTTTGTTTCAGCCTTCCTTTTTAGTCGATCACATATTTCTTTGGTATCAAATATCAAATGCCCAGTGGCAAGGAAAGTCAGAGATCGAGCAGCGAATCCAAATTCCAAAAACCATCTACAACAGGGCAGCCAACCTCGATCTTTTCTATAAAAAAGTTTTCTTGATAAGCTGCAGAAAATATATGCGGCCAATGGAACAGAAAAATCAACAAAAGATACAAAAGATACAAAAGATAAGGCTGTATGTACATGTATATCCTGTCCCCAGAGCTCGTCTTTCCCCTCACCTCTCCTCTCGTTTTCATCTCCTGAAACATGTACCTCTCTCTGGACTAGTTTTCAGTCAACATGTATCTCTCTTTCCCAGGTTTCTCATCATCATTCAAAGCTAAAGCTCGGGACTGGTTTCCTCTTCTTTTTCTACCCGAGTTTTGAGTTCCCGTAAGCCACCGTTTCCTGAATCAAGACGTGCACGCTGAGTTGCCTGTGTGACCTTCCATCCCTTTCCCTGCTTCCCTTGATCTCACACCAAGGGATAATAAAACAATAGGGTCACCGCTTCTTCTGCTTTCCCCGCAAATGACAAAATTGGAAAAAGAAAAAAAAAAAAAGAAAGAAAAGGGAAGTCGTCCGTGAAACCCGTATCAACAAATCAGAATTCGCCGGCACTGCGCATCCTTGATTTCACCCCTCCCGCTCCTCTCTCACCTCCTCTCTCGTTGTTGTCCTCCTCCTCCTCACCTGTCAACCCCTCCCCTTGCTTCCTCCGCCCCCCTACTTTTTTAACAAAAATACCGGAACAGATAGCGTACGCACGTCGTTTCTTTTTTTCTCCTTTTTCGAGCAATCAATAAACTTGGCGCGACTGGAGCAACTGTCAGCCACATTGCGCTTTCAAAGACGATATTCTTTGTCTTGGCTAGTAGGTTCTTCCCCACTGACAGAAACAAGCCAAAAAAGAAGAAGGCCATCAGTCGATCAATGTCTCAAAACGTTCTTTTTGTCGTCGTAATTCCCAGTTTTTATTCTTTCTTTCAGCGCCTCGTTCAGCGTCTCTTTGTGCATTCTTTCCGTCTTTGCCGTCAAGGCGTATTCTCTTTCCCGTGAAATAACGCTTTCATTTCGGGTGACTGTTCGCCCAACTCCGGTGTCGTTTCTTCTTTTCTCACAACATCGAAATCGACACTCGTCTTTTCCCCTCTTTCTTTCAACCCTTGTCTTTTCCCTCCCTTTTCAAACTAACGACGCCCGTTCCCCATACTACCCCGTACTAAAAACGTGTCAGGACCACGTTTGGACGATGTCTGGTCCAGTGATGTGCTGATTCAAGGCAGTATTTTTTTCGGTGAGGACAAAAAAGGAGGAGGGAGACAGAAACGAGGAGGCATTTTGGACTCATACTCACACTTGTGAAAACGGAGATTTGAAACGGAAAGTACGGCGAATCACAACTCTTTACAATGTACATGTACTCGTATTACCTGCAAGATACATGCTCACCTTGACGAGGGGCCCTGTCCTTGCAGCGTAGCATTCGACAACGAGAAAGAAGAAAGAGAGAGGAGAAAAAACATGGAGCAAAGCAGGCGACGAACAAAAATGAATGAAGCAAAGGGGACGTGAGGGCACTGTATCTCTCACGCTTCCACTGCTTCCCACGCACAAGACAATACAACAAGTTGCATCTTCATGCGCACACAATAACAAGTACAGTACACGGTTCGCGGAAAAGGATCCTTTGTAAGATGATTCGCCCTGCTGCACGAATATGTATGCAAAGCTGCATGCTGCATGGATCCCTGCGAGTCTACCCTGCACGTCCGGTCTGCAAGATTTTATATTCGGGTTTTTATTGCACTTGGAAAAAAAGAGAAAAAAAGAACACGAAGGCTGTGCTGCAAGTGCAGGGTACAATATGCGCTGGTTGGGCCACTCTTCCATGTGAGTGATAAGGTGCATGCCGAGAACTAGCAGAAGAAAAGAGGTCGTAAAGAATAGGATTTGTAGATATCATGCGTGCAATATGGCTTGATTGTGATATTACAGTCACCCGATAAAGTAAAGGGACGTGTCTGACACAACAAGATGGTTTTGCTTAAAAAGTGAAGGTAGGTTTTTTGGGGGGTTTGTTTTATTTTCAAAAAGTCCAAGACACAAAAGGCTATACTGTTTATTTCGTGCAAATGAAAATCAAATGAAAACCAGTCAGATCAACAAAGTGAAGACATCGGCTGTGTCAACAAGTACATGTAATACATGTGGTGCACTGCGACTTTGTGTTGCAGCACGCGAGGCACTTGTATTTTCGGCCATTGCTGCCAGAAGCAATGGCACAAGTGGTCGTTTTTGCGAGCAACGGAGGCAAGCGAACGCTCCTTCTCAAAACGGTCGGAAAAGCTTCCGTCCCACTTATTTCTGTGTCGTTCACAAAGCTGTGCAGCTGCGGTGGCGGTTGGGTGTGATAAGAAAAGCAAAAAGAGGGGCTATGGCAGAAATAAACATAGTCAGTAAGAGGGCAAGAAGTAGCGATCCAAAAAATTCCCCTCTTTTCTACTCCGCCGGAAGCGGCACCTTTCAGCCTTCAGCTTAGGCATTGGCCAATCAGGAAGGAAAGCAAGCCACATTCCATTCTGCAGCCTTGCACAATGTGGCTTGTATGTCTAGGTGCGTCTGTGCGCCTGCAAAAAAAAAAAAAAAAAAAAAAAGAGATGAGGCTAGAACCAATCCGCCATGGCCGAAGCGAAGAAAACACCCAGAAAAAAGAGGGGCACCTTTCGATCCCAAAATTGCACCACCAAACCACTCCTGTCGCTCGTTGTATTTCGACATCACAAAACCAGAAAGTACCCACTTTTGCCTCAGCTGTTGCTCTTTTTGCGACAGTCCGTAACCGTAACGGAGAGTAAGCTGTAATGACACCTTGTTGGTCTAGGCCGGGCGAGAGCACTGGACAGAGTCGCGTTTTAGGGCGCCCCGAGCCCCGATGCACTTTTGCTCTTCACACGGCTTTGCGAAATGTGATTAAGATACTTGTAGACAAAATGCAGCGAAAACAGGGAAGCAGGGCAGCCACCGAAAAAATACCAGAAAATAAAGGGTAAAACAGCCAACTTTGCTGTGCAGCCCGGAGTATTGCCATTTGAGAAGAAAGCATTTTCAAGTTATTGGTTTTATTACAGCAGAAGAAAAGTCCGTGGGTGAAAGAACCGCTTCCTCGGATATACGAGAAGAGCAAAAGAAGCAAATCACATTTTCGTTGAACGTTGTCATATGAGCCGTGTCAAATCTTCGATCTCGTCATGCACGGCACGGCGTACCAAATATGAGGCCGGGACAAGAAATCCGGCGGTGATTGAGCCATTGGGGGCCGAGATGCTGTCTTGTTCACTTTTGTTCCAGACACCCTCACCGTGCTGTTTATTTTCTACTTGTACTTGTACGTGTTTTGTTTCTGGGTGTACATGTACTGCAAGACCCTTGAGATCACGTAAAGGGGGGGACCCTGTTGCGTTTGACACCGACTCTAATCACGCCAGATGTGCAAGATGCCTCGCGCTGATGTCTGGTGTGCTTGAGAGTTAGTTAACTGAAAGGGCCCTGCAGAAGATGGCATTTCAACGTGAAAAGTGTACTCTGCACTTTCTGTAAGATATCCCGTACTGAGAGTACCAGAGAAGAGGTCATCTCGATGGACACCAAGTTGTGCTGCCTGTCTGCCGTGGACGTTTTGCTCCGGCTCCCCGCAAACCGTGCAGAGGACAAGAGAAATAGTGGCTGGCGGGTGTGGTTCGAAGACTCCGCAGGGCACACAATACATGTAGAATGAGCAGGTTGGGTAACAGACGCAGCACCCAAGAGGAAGGAAGCGTGTCGATCCCGCAACAATGCGCGCTATGAAACAGCCTTTCTGCAGCCCTTCAGTAGCATGCAGGAGAAAAGAGAGAAAAGAAATATACGTACTCCGTACGCAGTAATAATATGCCCTCCAAACACCAACAACCGGAAGAGTCTGACCGGTTGCAGATAAAAACGAGAAAGAAAAAACGGTGAGGGGACTGATATAAGCAAGGGGCACAACACATAGACAGCATACAGCCACCGCGTATTTTGCAGCACATTAGAATAGATAAATGAAAAAAAGGAAGAAACGAAAACAGAAAACAGAAATTACAACACGCCTCAAAATTAACGACGTGATGTATGTAATACGATGATGCATTACAGGCTCGTCACGATGGGTCAATGGTCCCGTGATCCAAAGTCATGACGAGTACGAAGTACACTTTTTATTATCTTATTATCTTATTTAGTGTATGGAAGGGGAGAAGGAGAAGAAAGTTAGAAGAGAGCCACCTCGACGAGTTTTCCCCCCTTTCCTTTCCTTTTCTTTTTAATTCATGTCAAAGAAAATCAGGATACGATACGACCGACCGCGGATGAGGAGATTATTGCGTACGCCTGTCGAGGCATGGTACGCGTTGGAGGCAGAATTGTACAAGTAGTGCAGCAGGTTATACGGAGCGGGAATATGCAGAAAATGCTTTATGACGTCTTTGATTTTCCTGGGCAGTTGCGAGGCTCAAAGGGCTGGGGTTTCTCCTCCTGTGGCGGGTCCTCCAGCAGGAGGAACCCCCCCACTTTGAAGCAATGCATCGTTGGTTTTGCAGTGTCATCGAGCGTTTTGCAGCCTTCCCAGGGGGTGGAGGTTGGGCGACGCGCCGTGGTGGATTCGCTGGGTTCACTGGATTGATTTACTGGCTCTGTGCATCAAAGGAGCAATGTCCACTTCCCAGTTTGCTGTAAATAAAAACTCTACTCCGTACTCATATCTTACTTTATCAGATACATACTCCGTAGATGCGCGGACATGGGCCCCGTATGCAAGTCAGTTTGCATACGAGTACTGGAGACACGTAAGAGAATGGGGCATAAAGAAGCTGGCCCATTTATCTTGCTTGCAGATTGCTCCGGCAGGGAGGCATGATAGGAAAGGCTCAACGGCCTGTCAAACCATGATCTTTCTACTCGTATTTTGTCGAGTTGACTTCGAACAACCCCTGCCTCGAGTATTTTATTAGCACATCGGTTGTCTTGAGCGTGGGGGGAGGCTAGGAGAGAGAAAAATAAGCCTCAACGAATCAGCCCCCCATGTCTCGGTGCTTGTTTTGGGGCTTTGTCTCTCATTCATCTACTGTGCGCTCGTATCTCTGAACCTTGTTTGTCATTTTGTTGAGAGATAGTAAGGAGCAATACCCCACGTCGTCTTCTCTCCTTGCCGTGCACGGAGCAGCAATATTCACCGACAGGGTGGTGAAAAAAAAGAAGAAAAGAAGAAAAGAAAAAGAAAAGAAAGAAAAGGCTGCACGATGTCCGTTGTTTCCGTCTTCCACTTCCGCCCTTTCTTTGATTCCTGCTTTCTTCCTCGTGACGTCGGCGTGGGCTTTCTGTCTGGGTCTCCCAAAGACCATTCATTTTCTGTGCCAAGGGAACCCGAGTCCCAGCAATTCTTTCCAAGTGATGCACGCCCCGCTCTGCCAGCCGCATCCTTGGCCTTGCCGCGCCCGTCGTCTTCGGAAAGGCTTTTAAGATACGGAGGACATGTGCCCAAGACAAGCAAGATATTCAAAATGCCGCAAGCCATGTTTTGTCTTCAAGGCTGAAAATGGTCTAGCTGGGCGCACAGAAAAACTGTACAAGTACACAGAGGACACCAACTGCCTGTTGCCTTGGTTTCGCGCTATGACTGTCAGAGAAAGAAAAAAGGCCATTCCTGTTTCGGTCACCGTTTTCACCTCACGATCTTTTTTGCTCTCGTAGGCGTGCGCTTTTGATACTCGAAACTCAGCCCAAATTACCAGCCGGCAGTCATGACTCGTCCCGCTTTCATTGCTCAAGGGCTGAAAGTCTGAATACAAAAGCGCAGAGAAAAAAAAGGGCACCGCAATAATGAAACGACTTCAGCAAGCGACGTCATTGATTTATAATTGGGACATTAAATGTGAGGAGGTGTATTGTGCCAATTGGATTAAGATGCAAGCAGTGGAAAGAAAGAAAAGAGAAAGAAAAGAGAAAGAAAAGAGAAAATTAAAGAAAATTAAAGAAAATTAAAGAAAAGAAAAGAAAAAAGAAGAAAGAAAGAGAAGAAAGAGAAAGAAAAGAAAGAAAAGAAAGCAGAAATCGCCTCATGAATTATTCAACAGCCACGCAATGCGAGACTAGAGGATACATGAGCACGTCCCTCTCTACGCGCAGGAGTCAGCAAACAGGTGATCTAGGGACGAGTCCTGGCGTGGGCTGACGGCATACATGTACAGATATGGCGCTCCAGACGCAAAGACGCAAGTGGCCACACGTTCTACACCGACAAATGATTATTGGCCAATCACCACGCGGGCCAACCCTATCACTTCACACCATGAACTGAAGGATGAGCAAGAAAGCTGTGAGCCTCGTTCTTCAGTGGCTGCATCGAGTCCTGCTGAGCAAGAGAGATAACCACACGCCTTTTGTGAATCCTCCCCCCCTCTCTCTCAAAAAAGGCGTTGCGATCATCGGCCACAGCCTTTGAAGAAAACCCAGACCCCAGACAAGAAAAGCAAGGATACTTCGACAAGCGGTGTGAAAGGCAGTCTTGTTTTGGATACGGAGTGCACTCTGTAGAGAGCCTCCATCCGGGCAGTCGTTGAAAAGCCTTATCTTTCGACGCCCAGCTTCCCCACGTCGGTGGTCTCCGACCACTGGCACTTGTGCTGGTGTGCTTTCTATGTTGACAATGGCGTTTCAACAAACGGAGTACATGTACATGGACTCTGTACGTCGTACATATGTAATGGATTGCATTCAAATCAACGCATCTCGCTTCAAGTCTATGACTCGCACTTTTCTCGTCTCTCGTTCTCCGCGTCTTCTTTCCACCGCCACAACGGCCCTTATGCAGCCCCCCGTCCTCTCCATCCTCCAACATGCTTCCAGCTCACCCCCAGCCTTGAGCTTTATTTGCATCTCAAGATAAGTCTGACTGGCCATTGTGCCAAGTCGGCCACCAAGTGCAACTCCCTCACCGTCCTCGTCTCCCTCGTCGTTCAACTCCCAACCCGTATCACCTGCCTGCCCCCTCATCCTCCAGACTCGTTAGCATCATCCGGGAATGTGTGCGTGTATTTCCGGGCTCGCGTTCGCTCAACTCGTTAACCTCATCGGTTCAAGTACACAACATATTTGGTACCCCCCGCTGGCATGTCCCTTGGTCCCCAACCCTCCCACCCTGGGCCTCCCTTGCGTTGTCAAACGACTTTTGCCCCTCTTCCACACACCACCACCTCACACCGTCTCTTTCCCCCAAGCCACCAAGAACAGGCTACTTAGTACTATGCATGCTCAGTATTGCTCCGTATCTCTTGGAAAAGACGAAAGACGGGAAGTCGGGTGACGACTATCGAAGAGAACAGGATCGAAAGGGAGTGTGCGGGAAAGGGAGGGTGTATAAGAAAGAGAGAGAGAACTGCACACAGACAGTGCACCCTAGATATGACAGCGTTGATAAGTCAAGAAGACGTCTTGTAAGCCATCTCAAGTCCGGGGCAACCATTGTGGATGCCGTGATGCCATGGCCATTGTGTCAACAAGACCGCATCGTCCTCGTTCTTCTCATCTTCTTTCCTTCTATTTCTCCATTCTTCCATTTTCATTTTTTACCTTTTTTTTTAAAAAAAAAGGAAATATCCAAGTATGCTCTGTACTCTCTACGGCTATCCTATACCGAAACAGATATATCCGCACTCCTCGAAATGCGGAGATTATAATAAAGAAGGCACGTCGTTTACTTGCTGCGGTGCGAGATGCATCTCAAGATAACGGAGTAATACATACGGGTCACAGAATACCCTGCAGATGCACACGCACCGGTCAAACACCGCCACCGTTTGAACGTCTGGCCTGCCGAGACGTCTTGTAAGCCCCTTTGCATCCTTGGCTGCTTTGTGCGTCATGTCTGTCATTCGATAATTTCTATTTCCTGCGCAAAGCCTCGTATCTTTCCCGCCTCTTGTGTCGGTGAGCATGGACATCAGCGTTAAAGGACGAGAGGAGTACTCTGCACCACTTCTTGTAACAGAAACAGACATATCAACATCTTTGCCCCATCTGCACCATATCCATCTGTCCATCTCCACGTTTGCTGCTCCGGACCCCGTCCTCTGCTGAAACGTTGGTCCCCATGGGCCGTGAGCGATCAAGGCGTCTCTCCCCAGACCCCGTCCCTCTCCGTAAACGCTCGACAAACTATCGGAGAAGGGGCCCCCAGGGCCCTGGGGCCCGCACCCACACCCTCACACTCTGTCTCTCGCCCTCAAATGCTTCACACCACCATTTTTCGTTCTCGTTGTCGCCTCTGCAGGGCGGTTATTATGGAGTTTTGTAGTTGTAGTTATCCACTGGGCCCCACAGCCAAGAGGCAATGCACCGAGTACTCGTACACAAAGGCTGGAGTACCTGTAGAGGGAAACAAAGGGAGGTAAACATTCCTACGAGCATTCATCCGAGCATGTCAGCTCGAGAGCAGGTATTCATGAGGGCAGCGGGACCATACAGAGCTGTTCCAAGTATACAGGTACAGGTACTGAGAGGAAATATCACAGTATCGTTGCATGTAGCCGCCCGGGCCCTTTGTGAACCCATTAATAAAACAAAATACAGTCGTACGCTTTTTGGCGAGACGCAGATGTCGTCCGTTCTTGAGCCTTGATTCGTCTAGAGCTGCCGTAAACAGACGAGAGGCTGTGTTTGATCCGAAGCCCCTTGATGTGTCGACTGTTGACGAGTCGGGGCTTTCGGGCGGTTCAGATAAATCAGGAAACAGAAAGCAGAAAGCAGAAAACAGACAGGAAAGAAGCTCCTGCAAAACAAGCACAAAAAAACGGGTCGAACAAAAACTCTTAGCCAGGGGTAAATCGCGTTCCAATTTTCCCGGGCCCGGCCTTTTTGTGAGGGGTCAACAAAGGACCGCCAAAGAAAAGGTCCATGGGGACGACATTTGCCTTCCGGTTCTGGCTCCGTTTCGACATTTACGGAGTAGAATTCTTCGTCTTGAAATAATGCGAAGCTTACTCCTCCAGGGCCCGGCGTGGATATGCTTAAAATCTCGGGGTGGACATGGCCGCGATATGAAAAAAAAAAAGGCAAAACGTCAGGAAACGTACGGGGGCGGACCCTTTTTTGCGCCCGCCTCCTCTTTGTGGTTTGCCCTCTCCTTCAACCTCTCTCCACTTGCTCAAGACTAGACACGCATCCGAGCCAGCCTCGTCACATCCAAGGAAACGAGTTCATGGCCGCCCCTAAAAGGGCCCCTTGTCGATAATTCACGCAAACGATGAAAGGATTGGGAGAGGATGGCGTATGTAGGAGTGGATACCATAAACAACATGAAGCCATTGCCTGACTCGGACATGAGATCCGAGAAATATCGCGATGTTTACGCAGTCTCGGGGCAGTCTTGACCTCGCATCGACATCCATTTACATCCCCAGTAAAGATACCCGCAGCACCGTGCATACTCATTACATAACACGAGCAAGGCGTTTGTTTTCGTTTATTGAAAGTCAAACTTGTCCCGATATATGGCAGAGTGAGGATCTCGCGAATCCACACGTACCATGTAACATGCATTAACGTCGTCGATGGTTGCAGATCCTAGGGTGGATCTCCATAGGCGAGAAAGAGCCAAGTAGTGCTGCCGGCGCGTTCGTTTTCTACATCGGGAAGCAGGGGCTCAGAACTTTCTTTTCGTTACGTAGTTGGAAATATCAAAGAAAGAGGCACGTTTATTCTCTCTCGCCCCTGCCATTCCGCACATTAGACTTTGTCTGTTTTCCGTCAGCTGCGGCCTCTTGCTGTTGCTTGCTTCCTTCATCTTCTTTGAGTCGAGTCAGCGCAGGCATAACTTTGGAAAGGTGTCGAATTAACCGGACCAAATGCTGGAATAACAGGACGGGGTACGGCGGACGGAGTTGTCCTGTCGTTTTTTGGCTTGGCTGTCCGAATTGCTCGCTGAAATATGCGCATCCGGGGTTCAAACTCCATATGGTGGAGTTATGGAGTAACTTCCGTGCTCAGTACTTGCAGAGTTTTATTTTTCTTTTATGTTTTGGTCTTCCCCATTTGTCCTCCCCCTCTGATTTCCCTCTAACGGGGTCTGGAGCGTGGTGATCGACACTGCTATTAAGTGATGTTCCTAGAAATATGGAGAGTTGGAGAATGAGAAAAATAGAATTAAATTAGAATAAAATAAAATAAAAGATTTTCACACCCGCTCCTGGCACGTCAGTCAACACCCTCGTCGCCTCTCCGTTCTGTGTGTTACGGTTGCACGTCGCATTTCGACGATCCTTTTTCTTGCAGCGCTGTTTCCGCACAAACCGGTCGACTTCTACTGCCAACTCCTCATTTCGCCTCCTCTTTTTTAAACGAGGTGGGTCGGCTCAGCTGTATTGACGTTTGCGAGCAATTGCCCAGTAATGGAGGGTGGCGGCAACCGTACAAAATGCACAGGCCAAGTGGCGAGACAGACAGCCAGAGGACAGCCGGCTGCAGCCTCGTTTTGCCTTATGTCCTCGACCGGCCGTGGGCGGGGGAAGATAGCAGAAGGATATCCGCGGCAAAAGGGAGGAACAGAAAGAGAGAAGAGAACATGCAAAAAGATGGTGATAGCCTCGCGTCAACGACAGATAGGACGTGCTTGCAGGACTGGCCCGTGTCGGATATGAGATGATAGGCGGGCTGCAACGCGCAGCCGGTGAGCAAGCAAGAAAGAGGGTGGGAAGAGGAGGGGGCAGTAAGAGAGAGCTTTTTAGAAGCTCCAGTGCTCTGTGAGCGAGAGGAACCCCGCCGAGCCCAAGGGGAAGACGGCCAAGTACGAGTCTGGCAATGGCCCTGCCCGTCCCGCGGATGTGCTAAAATATGGTGGTGGTTGTGTTGCTTGTTATTTAGCCATCGCGAGATGCCACGAACTGGGAGAGCTTTCTCAAATGCCGGCACTATCCGTTGGTCTGTGTGCAAGACGAGGAGGACCAGCAATCCTGTCACAAGTAGCATACTATCATGCATCACACTGCTGTCATATTTCTCATGTTCATTAACCCTGCACATTTGCGTCTGCCCAGACTGCCATCCTCCATAAACACCTTCGAGACATTTCTTTGTGAAATGTCTGATGCAGCCAGCTGTTCAAAGACAATATACCTCTGGAGCATCGCCGGGTATGTTCTTCTTCACCCGCACTTGATAGTCTATCAGTGTCAGTATCGGCTGTGGACCGTCCCCGCCGTGTCAACGAGATAGCAAGATAGCCGATACTCCGTCATACTCAGGAAAACGACGGGGCCGTGACTATCTCCCGTATTGTGGCGTGATAAGGGATTTCTGAGATTTGTGCCTATGACGGGCCAGATAAGATGCTGCTTTTCAAAAGGACGTCCTTTGTCATCGGATGAAGAACTCGTCTCGTCCTTATTACGAAGGATTTATTCTCCCTCCCGTCCCTCAAAATCCCTAGGCGGCAAGCGGCCAGACACAGCACAAGGACGATATCGGCGTGGCAAATTGTTTGGCAGTTGGCAGTTGGCTTTTGGAATTGTTTTTACCAAAGCTGTCTCTCGCCGGGGTTGATGGCACCCAGGCTCTGTAAAAGTCACCGTTTTGTTCTCGGCAGAATTCTTCATCTCCGGGCGAATTGAAACTACTTGAAACAAACGTTCTGCGACAAAAGAAAAAGAAAAAAACGAGGGGCGTGTCTGTAATACACGGTGGCCTGGGCCTGGGCGGAAAAACAACGGTGAATCGCGCCAAAAGGGAGGGTTGCGTGCGGCGTTGCGCTGTGACGGTGTGCTGCTGCAGATACAGTACGAGTATGTAGTGCAGGGTGGCGGGTGCATACGTTCGAATAGGGATGATGGAGGCGTTGCAATACAGGTGGAGGGTGGGCGAAAGGCGAGAAGGAGGTAGGCTAAGAGGGAGAAGATGGATGTGATGGAGGGTCTCGGGGCAAACCAGGCCGGCTTTTTTTCCCTTTTTTTCCCTTTCTTTTTTTTGCGTTCTTCTCTTCTTTGCCGCCTACACACCACTACGAGGCACTAAACAGGAAGGAAACCGCCAATCTGTTGGTCCAAATTGCGTGACGAGGCAAGAGAGAACAGGATTCTTCAAGGCAAATTTTGGAACGAGAGGCCATCGAGAGAGCGCCGCGCCAAAACAACATGATCACCGGGATTTTCTGTTGGCACCGCCTCGGACGCGGTTGCCAAAAGAACCCTGGCGAACCCTGAAAACCCTTGGAAAAGACCCTGATTTATCCTGTTTGCTGATGGTGATTGACGTAGACGTCGAAAGGGTTTTGAAGGTGGGTGGTTTGAGATTGTCCCCATCCCAACCTTTTCCTTTTCGCCTACGAGGTATCTCGGGCTGCTTCTCACTGTTCTCGATGTTCTCGCTGTTTTGCCACTGGAAGCCCGTTCTGTTTGCCTCCATGGCATGACAATGCCGAAGCTCCATGAGGCACGGCAAAGTTCATGATCGGTCGACTCCAATTGACGTGAATTGACGTAAAATACCGTCGACTGCTCTCAACGACTAATTCTGCCCACGTTTTTGTTCCCGCTCATACTGTATGCCCCGTCAAACTAACGACGGGTGGTCTGATCCTCGGAAAGATCACCACCACGTATCCCGAGAATAACGATTTTATCCTCTGATGTTTGAAAATGCCCAATTGACGCCATTGTGGTATCTCTCTGGCCGCGAGGCCTTCAGAGCTGTTCCAAAACCCAGTGTAGTAAACGAAAAAGAAATGTCAGAAAAAAAGAACAAGACAAAATCATCGTACAAACGCGGTCACGACCACGGCAAAGTTTGAAAACTCCTGAAAGTGTGCTCTAACCGCCCAGTGACAGTTCTTGTGCTGCTGCCGGCTTCGTCCAGCATACTGTTGGCTCCGCTGCCGGCATCCATATCCAGGTCGTCGCTTCGTAGACCCTTGTTTCGTGCGCTCGTCCTTTTAGAGGAAGCTGCCGCCGCAAGTGACGCTGACATGCCTGCAGAGGCCTGGCTTGCTGTTGTTTTTGTTGTTGCTGCTGCTGCTGCTGTGCCTCGACCATGGACGCAAACAGGTCTGCGCCTCGCGGAGGGCGGTCCATATCCAGCCACAGGTCCGTCGGCAAGAACTCGCCGACCTCTTGCCGAAAATTGGCACGGTCGCCGCGGTCGGCCTCGACCAGCCGCTCGACGGCGTCGCGTGCCTTGCGCCACACCGTCTGGATCTTGGCCTCGACGGTGCGGCGGCGCTCGGCCTCGAGGATCAGCGTGTCGTAGGCGTTGGCGTAGCCCTCGTAAAAGGCGCGCAGCTCATCCATGTCGTCCAGCCGGTCGGCCACCATGTCGCGCTCGTTGCCCCAGCGCTCCGTGAACTCGGCCTCGGCGGCCGCATAGCTCCGGAGGCGGGTGCCAATGTCTTCCAGCACGCGGAACGCGGCAGCCGTGGCCTCGGCGGCGGCACGTGTCTGCTCGGCATGGGCCTGCACCATGGCAAACGCGGCCTCAGCCTCGTGCAGGTCGGCCGCCATGTCGGCAACCACATCGTCGACCTCGGTGGCGTCCTGCAGCACGACCTGGACCATCTCGGCGCGTTCTTGCGCGGAAATGGGCTCGAGGCGGCTCTTGTCGGCACCGCTGCCATCTCCTTCTTTCATCATGCCGGCCATGCTCGGCAATCACGCCCGAGATGGACACAGGCTCCTCTTGCTGGTTGCTTGCTGTTGACGCCGACGACGACGCCGCCTTCCACCGTGCCATCTCGAGACCGCCCTCGGTTGTCCGCACCGCCGTCACGCACAGGTCAAAATGCCGTGTGAGCGACGCCAGATTCTCGGCCATGCGGTGAGACCGCTGCGTGAGCGAGGCCAGCAGGTGGGGCACGGGGTAGGGCGAGTCCACGGGGAGCTCGTCGTCGTCCGCGTGTGTATGCGCGGCGTCAGCCTCGAGAGGCAGCGGCGGTGGCGGTGGCGGGCGGTGGCCATGGCCTTGTTGAGGGCGCGCAGGTCCGTGTCGAAGCGCAGCAGGTCGCCGTCAAAAGAGGTCTGGGCCGCCTGCAGCTCGGCAATGCTCTGCTTGATGGCATCGCGCAGGGCCTCGACGCCTGCCTCGTCGACAAAGTCCAGTAGGCTGCGGGGCGCCTCGCCGGGCGGGCGGAACACGGCAGCCACGGTCGTTTCGCGCAAGATGTCCATTGTGTGCTCGAGCTGCCCGTTGGCCGCGTCCAGTGTGCGGATCAGCACGCGGAAGTCACGCCGCCCGACATCATAGGCCTTGCTCATCCCGCGCCGGATCTGCACCAGCACAAGCGGCCTGCTGGCGGATGCCGTTGCGCAAGAAACCCTGTGCGCGCAGAGTCCACCATGGCCTGTGTGTAGAGCGCGCGCGCCTCGGTGGCCATCTCGTTGCTGCGCAGGACCTGGCTGATGGTGCCGAGGGCGCGTCTCGCTGCCAGCAGATGCTCGACGAGTGTCTCGACGGGCACGGCAGGGTGGCCCTCGTCGTCGACGCCTCCGCCTTCCTCGTGGCTGTGATGGCTGCGATAACTGTGATAACTGTGATGGCTTGTGGCGGCTGTTGACTCGTCTCCATCGCGGCCATCACGGCCGTCACGTCGACTGTCGTAACCGTCGTTGCTCAGGCTATTCCGGTTGCTGCCCACGTCGTCGTCGCCCGCATCGCCGCCCTCGCTGTTGTTGCGTCGATGGGACCGCCGAGAGCTCGCTTGCGACGCCGGCCGGTACGACGGCACGGTGCCTCGCGGGCCAGGCATCGTCCAAGTCGTGCCCACGTATCTCCGTCGGGAGGGGAGGAAAATTATCGCTGTTGCCGAGACTGTTGATGATTGGTGGCTCACAGACCGAGATATGGCGATGATGACTGGCTCGTAGGAGAGGAAGGAACGCAGGAGGAAGGTGGAGTCACCTGGGGAGCTCTGGGGATCTTGCTGGGGCAGGTGCGTTGGTGCTGTCAGCCCTTGTGTGGCCCCGCTTTTGATACGGCAGAACACGAAGTCGCAGCACACCGCCCGCGCATGACGTCGTTTGACATATCACGTGATTCCTCTGAAATCTGATCAGCTGAATCTCGCAATCTTTCGCAAACACGTTGTGCAGTTTATTTCTATTTCTTCTCAAACTTTTTTATTTTCTGTTATAACAAAGTGTATCTCCCACAACGCCCCACAATGCCCACAACGCTACAACCTCGCCCACGTTAGCCGGCGCCGGCAAGGCCCAGACCAGCGCCAGGGCCATCTGTCCACCACCAGTCCGGCAGCAGATACAGCGGGTCCAGCGGAATCGTCACGTTGACTGTCTGGCAGCCGGTGGCCGGGATGGTGATGTTGCCGTGGCCGTCGAGCTTGGCCGATAGGTACTCGAGCGCGCGCAGGCGGCCGCTCCACAGCTCGTCGTTATGGCCGCCGAGCGTGTTGCGGTGGAACAGGATGTTGGCGCCCTTGCGGCAAAAGTCGGCGACAATGGCGGCCGTCTCGTCGACGGGGCTCATCTCGTCGTGCTCCGCCTTATAGTAGAAGCTGGGCATGGTGGGCACGCCGTGCAGGCCCATGACGGCGTCCGTGTTGATGAACGTCCTGCATCGCCGGTCGGCCCAGTCGGCCTGGCCATTGACAAAGTAGTCAAACACGTTCTGGCCCGAGTACGCATCGAGCGCGTCGGCTCCCGTCATGGTCGTGGCGTTCATGAAGCGTGTCTTGTTGTAGGGCCCCGTGGGGTGCAGCTGGCGCAGCAAGAAGGCGCGGGCGTCGGGCTGCTGCACCGTGATGCCCAGGATGCTCGTGACCACCAGGCCGGCCGTGTCCTTGCTGTTCATGCGCTCGTCGACCGTCGTCAGGTTCGGCGACGAGCCGCCAATGACCGAGGCGTCGATCCGGAGGTCGGGCGCATACTCCGCCGCCAGCTCCGCCGCGAACTCGGCCGCAAAGGCACCGCCGCTGTAGCCCCAGAGCCCCAGCTTGACCCTGTCCATCTGGAGGCCAAACTGGCCCGCGATGCTCAGCACGGCCCGGCTGGCGTCCAGCGTCGCGTGGCCTGCTTGCACGCCCGCACAGAAGCTGGCGCCGGGGCCTTCATAGTCGGGCACCAAGACAAACCAGCCGCGGGCCAGCATGTCCCGCATCTCGCCGTACGGCTCGCGCATCTGCAGGAGGTAGCTGGGCGCAGCGTCCGGGTCTGCACTGTCTGACGGTACCTCGTACGCCACGATGCCGTGCGAGCAGGCGCTGGCATTGTACGAAGGCGAGGTTGTGGGCAGCGTGCAGTTCGCGTGCGACGCAGGGATGAAGACCGTGGCCACAGACCACGAGGCATTGTTGCGGCTGTCGGTCGTGCGATACAGCACCTGGAACGTGTCGATGGCGTTGCGGATGTTGAGCGTGGGGTAGGCATGGGCGCGTGTGCGCAGGGCGGTGCCGGGCTTGGTCGTCTCCCAGCCATCGGGTGGTATGTACCAGGTGTCCTTGCTCGGCGGTGGCAGGTAGTCGTTGACGGTGGCATTCTTGGGCGGCGCGCGTGTGCCAAAATAGTGCACCACCTCGCCCGTCAGAGGGCTGTGGTGGACGGAGGGGCCGGCAGCGGCAACGAGGAGAGTCGTGGAGTCCGGCAGCAGCGGCAGCAGCAGACCCACCACGAGAAGCAGCCTCGGGGGCAGACAAGCCAGGAAGCAAGCCATGGTGAGGCAAAGGGGTTGAGGGCTGTTGTTTTGAATATTCTGTACCTCACGGCCTTACAGGACCCGGTCACGATCTGTTGACATTGAGGATGCAACACCGGCGAGGCAAGAGAAGGGCAGGGGAGAGAACAGCCAGCGTCAGAACAGCCAGTGCCTTGTGATTGTGGGATTGGACGACTGGCCGACTGGACGACTGGTATTAGGTATTTTCTACGGCCCGGCAATATCTTGCGGCAATACAGTGGCAGTCTATTTCGCTTTGTGCTCTTTGTAAAGTCTGTCAACAACCCTACTGTCGTTGTTCAGTTCTTGCCTTTTGTTCGGGAGCCTGGAGTCGTCTGCACAGGCATTGGATGTTCTCGTCAAACCAGTCATATCACATAGCTGCGTGTTAGCATCCGATTAGCCGGCGGGAGATGCTGCCGGCTGTTGATAAAAACTCGGCGGCACCCAAATACCGGCCGCCTTGTTTGGGGCTCTCGGTCGATGAGCGAGAGCTAAAGGCCAGGCGGCACGCAAAAATAGAATCTGACAGCACCCTCCGTTTAATTGTAGCAAAGGGGATGTGGTAGCATGGGTTGTGGAATCTGTGGTTCGAAGGACATCTCCCTATACAGTTCTAGAAACACTAGAAACACGGCTCTGCCTTGCCTTTAGCCTAGATATGCCATTTCGTAATAAGGACAGCACGTCGCTCAGCCTTCAGGCATCATGCCTACCTACAAGGCCCCTATACGGCGGAAGCAATATCAGAGGCCCTGCAATCGAGGGCCCAAAATAGATACGGCCGCCCGGTCCCTGACCTATCCCAGTCGCCGGCTGCTCTGGCATCTACACCTTGTCTCTCTTCTTCCTATATCTAGTTGTTATTTGAAAACTCGATTATCATACGGTCCGTGGGCCTGTCACATAAAGCAAGGGCGGGAACAGTCATAATCGAATGTTGAGAACAGATGAACAAATGGCTCAAATAGAGGCTGTAAATTATGTGCCTGAAGAGCTGGAAACCATTGCCCCCGCAGGCTCTGCTCCTCGTCACTGAAGCTCCGCTCCATGCTCGCGACAGCAACACCTATCGTTTTTTGCTGGCATCCTGTCTCTCGCGTCTCTCAACCGATATCCGGCATCCGCGTCTCGTGCAGCTCGTGGCTTCCAGCTCTGCAACACATCTAACCAGACGCCACCATGCGGCTTTTGTGCCTCGCCATCGTGACCCTTGCCAGGCTGGCCGTAGCCACGCCGTCATCGGCACATCCCCAACCACACCACCGCGCCGTCTCCAACCAGACAGCACCGGCATGCCGTGCAGTCCCGAGGGCCAAGGGCTGGCCATCGGCTGACCTCTGGGCAGCCCTCAACAAGACTGTTGACGGCCGGCTGCTCCAGCCAGCTCCACCGGGCGCCGTGTGCCACCCTTCACAGCCGACCTACTCGTCCGCCGCGTGCACGGCCGTCCAGGCCAACTGGACCGACGAGTTCTTCCACTCGGGCAGCCCGGTGTCTGTCGAGTGGAACAACTGGACCAACGACACGTGTCTGCCCGACCCGGCGCTCGCGTGCAGCGGCGAGGGCTACCCCGTGTACGTGGTCAACGCCACGACGCCGCAGCACGTGCAGGCCGCAGTCAACTTTGCCCGCGCCCACAACGTCCGCTTGATTGTCAAGAACAGCGGCCACGACTACGTGGGCCGGTCGTCAGCGCCGTATGCGCTGTCCATCTGGGTGCACTACATGAAGAACGCAACGCTGCACCCGACGTCGTTCTCGCCAGCCCGCTGCACGAACGTGACCATTGCGGGCGCGTCTCTCACGGCCGGCGCCGGCATGCAGATGCTCGAGGCGTACGCGCTGGCGCACACCATCAACCACACGGTCATTGGCGGCAACGGGCGCACGGTGGCCCTGGGCGGCTTTATTACGGGCGCGGGCCACAGCATCCTCGCGCCGCAGTACGGCCTGGCCACGGACAGCGTGCTGCAGATGGAGATTGTGAGCCCCGGCGGCGAGATCCTGACGCTCAACGAGTGCCAGAACACGGACTTGTTCTGGGCCATGCGCGGCGGCGGCGGGTCGACGTTTGGCGTGCTCACGTCGGTCACGATGCAGCTGATTCCGAGCCCGCAGGTCATGGGCATGACGTTTTGGATCGGCACGGGCGCCGACAACACGCAGGCCTTTGACATGCTGGCCTGGGTCGTGTCGCAGTTCCCGGACCTCGCGGACGACGGCATCTCGGGCTACCCCATTGTCTTTAACACGGTCAAGAATTTTATCGACGGCAGCCACACCATGATCAAGGGCATTATCGGCAAGCTCATCGTGCCCGGCACCAACAACGCCTCGCTGCTCGTCGACCGCATGCAGGGCATCTTTGACCACGTCAACGCCACGTGGACGGCCATGTACGGCCACTACGACACGACCTACTACCCCGACTTCCAGGCCTGGTACGCCGAGAACTACGACCCGTCGCCCACGGGCCACGAGAACCTGATGAGCTCACGGCTGCTCGACCGGCCCGCGCTGACGTCGGACCTGGGTGCGCTCAAGCTCGCCCTCGCCAAGTTCAGCGCGGCCGGCCAGGCCACGGTCTACATTGTCTCGGGCCCGGCCGTGCACAAGGCCCAGCCGCGCGGCGGCAGCAACTCGGTGCTGCCCGTCTGGCGCCGCACCTATGTGCACGCCACGGCCAGCGTTGGCTACGAGGTGACGGGCAATGCCACGATCCAAGCAGCCATGAACCACAACGCCAAGGAGCTGACGGGCTTCTTCTCGGCGGCGATGCGCGACCTGGCGCCCGGCACCGGCGCGTACATGAACGAGGCCAGCAAGTACGAGACGGACTGGCAGACGACGTTTTGGGGCGACAACTACGCACGGCTGCTGGCCATTAAGCGCAAGGTGGACCCAACGGATGTCTTTTGGTGCACGCCGTGCGTGGGCAGCGAGCGGTGGGCGCAAGACGACGACGGCAGCCTGTGCCGAGTGTAAGGGAGGACGGAGGGGGGGGGGAAGGGGGGGGGGGGGGGGTAAGATGCAAACATAAAATGACAGAGTGTTGGTTCTGGTTCTCATGCCTCTGAGCTCTACGTGAAATGGTGTTGACCTCCGACGAGGCTGTTGACGCTCTGCCAATCTTTGGCATGCAGCAGCCGCACAATAAAGTACAAACAAGACCACAGCAGTGCCGAAACTGGTTCACCATGTCAACTTGTGAGGCACAAAATTAAAAGGGCAAAGGAAATACAAAAGACACATCAGTATGACGGCCTTGCGAGGAGGCGTTCTGCCAGCGCCAAAATCAGCCACGTCGCCGGGCATCAAGGCGATGATGCGCTCTTTTCTATTTTATTCTACTTTATTTTCACAAAGCAGTACGTAATACCCCGCTGCCACTTCATCAACAATACTGGTGCCTGTTAAAGACGCATGCATCTTGGGCGTCAACAGAGCCCGCCATCGTATGTACGAACCTCGATTCGGCTCGATGCAGCGCCAGCACTTACACCACTTACACTTCTACAGTGGCTCTACAGGGGCTGTGCCTGACGCACAATGACTTACAGTGAGTCAATGGCACTAAAGTCCAGGGGATCTGCAGTGCCTTGGGGGCAAAAGGCGGTGAGTCATGGCACTAACGAGGACGCTGGAGGGGCATTCTGCCGCCGCCATCCCACTACGTAGTTACAGTGCACTAAGACGCATCACGGCCTAATTTTTTCTGCCGCCCAAAGTTCACATCACTCGCCAAACATGAAAAGGCAATCCGACGCACGACACTCCGAGGAAGACACTACAGCACCACAGCACCACAGTACCACAACACTCCCGCACAACCCACACCATGTCTACTGAAGACCGCGTCGCGTCCCTTGCGGGCGGCGTCGCCAACGTGCACATCGCCGACGGCGGCTCCGGCACCGGCCACAAGGACAACAAGACGCACCAGGGCCGCGAGAAGGCCGACCGGGCGACGCGCGACCAGGTGCTCGACCAGCGCACTGAGGCCATCATCGAGCACATGGTGCGCAAGGAGCTGATCTCGGAGCTGCAGGGCGTGATCAGCACGGGCAAAGAGGCCAACGTCTACGCGGCGCCGCTGCACACGTACGACGACGAGGCCGGCACGCAGACGGGCACGCACTACCGCGCGGCCAAGATCTACAAGACGAGCATCCTGAGCTTTGTCGACCGCGAGCGCTACATCACCGGCGAGCACCGCTTCCGCGGCGGCGGCCACAAGGGCAACAACCGCAAAATGGTCAAGAAGTGGGCCGAGAAGGAGTTCCGCAACCTGCAGCGCCTCAACCGCGCCGGCCTGGCCTGCCCCTACCCCATCCAGCTCAAGGCCAACGTGCTGCTTATGGAGTTTTTGGGCGACAGCGAGGGCCACGCGTACCCGCGGCTGCGCGACGTCGAGCTCGAGGGCGACAGCGACAGCGACATTGCCCAGCAGTGGCGCGCGCTCTACGTGCAGCTGCTGGGCCTCGTGCGCCGCCTCTACCAGGTCTGCCGCCTCGTGCACGCCGACCTGAGCGAGTACAACATCCTGTACCACGAGCGCGTGCTCTACATTATCGACGTGTCGCAGAGCGTCGGCCACGACCACCCCCAGACGTACGACTTTTTGCGCATGGACCTGCACAACATTGGCGCCTTTTTCCGGCGCAAGGGCGTCGACACGCTGCGCGATCGCACCGTGTTTGAGTTTGTCACGGCGCCCGGCGGCTCCGCGCAGCACGCAGACGATCCGGCGGCGGACGCCGCGGCGGCGGCCGAGGCCATTGAGCAGCTGTACGCCGCACGGCCCAAGCCTGCCGAGGGCGTCGACGGCGAGGCCGACAAGGAGGCCCTGGCGGCGCTCGAGGTCGACAACGAGGTGTTCCGCGCACAGTACATCCCGCAGTCGCTGCACCAGATCTACGACGAGGGCATGGTGGCCCGGGGCGATGGGCCCGTCGGCGGTGCCGAGGCGCTGCACGCCAAGGACTCTCCCTACCGGAATCTGCTGGCCGGTGACAAGGAGGGTGGCAAGGAAGGCGACAAGGAGGACGAGGACGATGATGAGGATGATGATGAGGACGACAGCGACGACGACAGTGACGACGAGTCGGTGAGCAACTCGGACAACTCGGACGACGGGTTTGGTCCGCACAAGCCGCGCGGCAAGCGCTTCGAGGACAAGGACGAAAAGCGCGCGCACAAGCAGGCCGTCAAGGAGGAGAAGCGCGAGAAGCGGCTGGTCAAGATGCCCAAGAAGGAGAAGAAGCGCAAGGTCAACACGACGTCGCGGAAGAAGAAATAGATGAGTGATGAGGGAAAAAAAAATCAAAAAGGGAAAATATAGATGTTCATCTACGGCAGCATATGAGGCGTTTAAAAGTATGCAGGTTTTGGTTTTTGGTTTCTTTATTTTTGGTTTACTGGTTTTTGGTTTATTTTGTGGCATTTGCATGAGAGGACTGGAGTGGTCGAATGATGAAGCAAATCTCGGGCTGCTGATGGTCGAGGACTGGTCTCTTTTCTTGGGGCACCAGATCTTTTGCCTCATGGTTTCGAATGAGAAGCCTTTGGCCTGGTTCGGGCTGGACGAGACGAAACCATTTCCTCGGCCTCAATGGTCTCGGACACAGGCGGCGGTTCAACTGCAGCCTAATCTGACGAGCAAAGAGAGCACTGACGACCACTTCTGTCGAGATGGGGTGTACATTGGTGGACATTTATTTTTTATGAAATACCCGAATAAGAAATACGCTCTGGTCAGTATTATGCTGTCTTATTCTCACCACATTTTGCTGTCCTTATTTTTATTTGTTATTTGCTGCTTTCGTTGCCCTCCTCGTCGTGCCTCGTCGACATTGTTGACCACCCTCCTCGTCATCAAGGCTGTCCCGCGTGCCAGGTGCCTAGATTGCCAAGCCTGTTCCTACTTTTGCTTTCCATCAAACCATAGCATCAGAGGGCTGTGGCAACGCCAGCCATCACCCGCGCACGGCATTGTGCCGCTGAGTGGCCCATTACAATGCAGACACGGCAGAGATGAAACCTTGCCGCAACGACGATCGTCAGAATGTTGTTGGTCGTATTCTGGATCGTCTGGTATGTCACCACGAAGAACGAGTAGTCATACAAATTCATATATCTTATATATCTCCATCATTCACCTAGACCAGCAGCCGCTGCTCATCGTCAACCAATACGCCAAGTCAGCATCGCCACACACATCCACGATGAAGGTCCTCGTCGCCACCTACCCCTATGCTGGCCACTTCAACCCCACGCAGCCCGTCGTCGGCGAGCTCGTCCGCCGCGGCCACAATGTCGTCTGGATGACAGGCCCGGGCTACGAGGCCCGTGTCCGCCAGACGGGGGCTCGCTTCGTCCCCATGTCCGCCGAGGCCCTCGTTGACGACGACAACATTCACAAAATGGAGGCAAAGTCACCCTCGCCAAGGTCGCCGCCTACTTGCAGTGCCTGTTCCTCGACCGCATCCCCGCTCAGGTGCGAGACTACGAGGGCGTGGCTGCTGCGACAGAGGACCGTTTTGTGCCCGATGTCCTGGTGGTCGACTTTTGCACCTATGCGGCGCGCTGCTACATGGACCGCACGGGCATCCCCTACGCCACCCTCGGCATCAACCCGCTCGTCACGCTCGACCCGGAGATTCCCCCCTGGGGCTCGGGCGAGCAGCCGCCACGGTCGACGGCGGGCCGCCTGCGCAACCGTGTGCGCCACGCCCTGGGCATTGTCTTTTTCATCGCGCGGCTGTCGCGTGCACTCAACAAGCAGCGCAAGGCCCTAGGCCTGCCGCCACGCAGCCGCTGGCGGAGCTATGCCGACGATGTGCGGTCGCCGGATCTGCACCTTATGATGACCACGCCGGCGTTTGAATTTCCACGCAAGAAGATGCTCCGCAGTGTTGTGTTTATTGGTCCTCTGCTGCCGTCCTGGCTAGAGGGGCCAACAGCCAAGAAGGACGATACGACAAGCGACGGTGGCGGCGATGGCGGTGGTGGTGATGGTGGCGCAGCCGAGGGAACATCATCCAGCAGTGCCGCGGCCAAAGACACTGCAACACCAGATGCCAGCGCAACGCCGCCCTGGTGGGATGAGATGCTTGCTCATCCGCGCCAAAAAGTTGTGCATCTCACCCAGGGAACCATTGCCACCAACACCGATCTGCTCGTCAAGCCGACAGTCGAGGCTCTCGAGGACCGCAACGATCTGCTCGTCATCATCACGGGCAAGAACGTCGATGACATGTTTCGTGAGAGTGGACTGGGTGAGAGTGTCGCCGCCGAAGTGACTGCGGAGAGCCCCCTCGCGGAGGATGCACGCACGGCACGTCCTGCCAACGTCCGCACGGCCGCTTTTGTCCCCCACTTGCGCCTGCTGTCGCATGTCGGCGTCATGGTCACCAATGCGGGCTACAACGGTGTTCTGGCGGCCTTGAGCTGCGGCGTCCCTCTGGTGTGCGCCGGGCGGACCGAGGACAAGGCTGATGTCAGCAGCCGTGTTGCGTGGTCGGGCGCCGGCATCGACCTGGCCACAAGCGCGCCGACTGCAGCAGCCGTGCGGGCGGCCGTGCTGCGGATTGTTGATGGCGGCAACACGGGCGATCCGCTGCACCCACAAGGGCATGACTACCGCGCAGCCGCCGGACACATCCGCGACGACTTTGCACGGCACAATGCGCCCGCTGAGGCGGTAGATGCACTGGAAGCGCTGGTCAAGAGAAAGGCCGAAGAACGGGCTGTGGAGGTGGCCATTGAAGAAGGGACCTCGAGGAGGAGAAAGCTGCAGCCGAAGCCGGTCCGAGACAGTGTTCTGGAAGACGACTGATTTTCGGTCACTGCAAAATGTGTGTCCAGTGGGCAGTAGTTTACGCTTTGTTTACTTTATGAGAGCGGGTATGATGAAGTTTAGATTTTATGATTGAATTTACTTGCTTGAAAATGAAGAAGACAAGGAAAAGAAAAGAAAAGAAGAGGACGGAATATCGTCACCCTCGCTGTAGAACTCACCTTGCCACCAAGCTCTCCACGCTTACTTTTTACTTTGATTTGCAGCCCGAGCACTCCATGTCACATGTAATCTGGTCAAACGTCTCCATGAACGGCTGGTAGATACACTCCTCAAAGGGGCAGACCTTTTCGGTCACGTATCTGGCCATTTCGCACCAAATGAAGATACGCGTCTTCATGACATGCTTCGGCGTCGCAGTGCACTCGTCCGACACATGACGATAGTACATGTAGCCACACATTTTGATGTGAGCAGTGTATTGAGGGTATGTTGAGGATACCTGTTCTTGCTGAATATGAAGTTGAAGATTAGAAAAAAAAAGAAGATGCCGCTGAGAAGAGACGGAGAAGAAAAGCACAGACAACCCGAAAAGATGAGACCAAGGCATATTTATATCGATTCCATCTTCAGCATGCAAATTTCTGCTGTTCAGTATCTGCTTGTCTTGTGAGTGGCTCTCGACATTTTACGTTTTACCTTGTTCAGTAGTCCTGGGTATGAACAGCGTGATATGCACAAAGGGCTGCTTGCCAAGTCACGAAAATCCATCTGCAGATTCATGGTCAAAGGGAGTGATTTAAGATGAATGAAGGGTCTTGTCATTGTTAAATGTGTGTCGTTGTTAAAGAGTGTTTTGTTCATTTGCTGTGTTTTCTTTAATATTTGGGATGTGATTAACCATTATTATATTGTTCTTTCAAATCAAAACATTAAAGAATTTAATTCAAGAGTCTTTAATAGATAAAAACAAAATAAAGTAAACAAAACAAATAAACAGTTAAATAAATAAGAAAAGATAAAAGATAAAAGATAAAAGACGAAAGACGAAAGATGAAAAGATGTTGATTCATAAAATTATCAGTGCCACAAGTGTTTTTCTCATCAATGCTGACTTACCATACACGTGACCGACGAGGCCAGACACGTGTACTTACACGTGCGCCGACAATAAGAGCTTCCCCTGATAGCGCTCTCTGATTGGTCCACGGCAAGATAGGCTTGCGGGTTTCAAGGTCCCAAGCAGACATTAGCTCGCTGCCTGTGCCGGTGCAGCGTAACGGAGTGCACCTTCCCCCAAAACCTATCCCTGGAAAAAAGGCCGCACCCAAACATCAAACGCCCTCTTTCGCGACATCACCAGCCAAACACGTGGATTTCCAGCGCAATCTTGTCTGGCCGACCTTCCTTTTTCTTCGGCGACACTTCTTTCTGGCGATACGACGTTTTGTCCACGACCCCGATTCCCGATTACGCGATTGATCTGTCGAGCCATCCCCCGCGACACGACAAATCGAAAGCTGCTCACAACCACGAACCTCCCCGAGATCCACGATAAGAAGCTTCGGATCCGGGCACAGCTTGAACGAGACCATCGGCGCACCTGTTTCCCCGCATTCACCAGAAGACTGCAGCCATGAGCTTGACATACGGCCTGGGCGGCATGGGGTCCGCGCTGTTGGTGGTGGGCGCCTGTACGTGACAGCTATTCTCGGACCGAGAGGGAGGGTGGACGAGGAGGAGGCCCTTTCTCGACGACAAACACACACTAACGTGGACAGACATGGTCTTCACTGGCAGCGGCGAGGCATTCAACGTCGGCGCGTTCCTTGAGTCGGTGTCGCCATACGCCTGGGCGTCCCTGGGCATTGCCCTCTGCATCGGCCTCTCGGTCGTCGGCGCGGCGTGGTGAGTCCCGGCGCCCCGAGAAGACAAAAAAGAAGCAGCTACACAAAAAGGCACACTGCTAACATCGCAGGGGCATCTTCATTACCGGCTCATCGATTCTCGGCGGTGGCGTCAAGGCGCCCCGCATCCGCACCAAGAACCTGATCTCCATTATTTTCTGCGAGGTCGTCGCCATCTACGGCGTCATCATGGCCATTATCTTCTCGTCCAAGATCCAGGCCGTCGCCGGGGCCGACCTGTACAGCGGCGACTCGTACTACACGGGCTTTGCGCTGTTCTGGGCCGGCCTGACCGTCGGCATGTGCAACCTCGTGTGCGGCGTGGCCGTGGGCATCAACGGCAGCGGCGCGGCGCTGGCGGACGCGGCCGACCCGTCGCTGTTTGTGCGCATCCTCGTCATTGAGATTTTCAGCTCCGTGCTGGGCCTGTTTGGCCTGATTATCGGCCTGCTGGTCTCGAGCAAGGCGCGGGAATTTGGTGCCGAGTAAGCGGGAGACGGTACGCCGACGAGACGGCAGTGGTAGTGGCAGCGGTGAAGAGATGGGGGAGGGGGATGACACAGCACATGTTGGATGGCCCCAGATGCAACTGACCTGGACAGTGTGTTCTCGTGTTCTGATGGGGTATAATTATGAAGGAGGGATATCGACGCAGGACGCGTTCACCTGGCTCTTCCCATGCTGGGGCAGGATGTATCAGGCCTTATACGCAGGCCTTGTTTTCCTTTTATTTTCCTTTTGGTTTACACATGTTGGCATCTTTTTCCCTACACAGAGGGTTGACACGGCATTTGTCTGGCGTTTTCATTTTCGTTTCCCTTCCACCTTGTATTGATCCTGTTATTTATTTATTTCTTGTCTTTTTGTATTTTTCACAACCCCCAACCTGTCACAAACAACATATAATAGAAGCTGCAAGGGCTGCCAACAAAGAACGGAATGTAGAATCTGTATAATAAGTACAACGTGTCTGTCTCATGCTTCTTGACGGGCTCTCTTCGAGAAATCTGTGCTACAGCTCGCTACAGCTCGCTACAACTCGCTACAACTCGCTACAACTCGCTCAAACTCACTTCGAATGTTGCTCATCACAAGGCGTCACCCTGGCCCCGGATTTTAACGGCGCAGACCCGGCTGGCATGCAAAGCAGGGCATTGGCGCCGCGCATGCTGCCGACCTTGGAGCTGCGCTGCCCGCCGGTGCTCATCGCCGCAGCACGCCGTCCGTGCCTACGCTGACTACGGCGCGGTGGTACTCGGGCCGTTCCTTGTCGAGCACAAAGTCGTGCGATAGCGTCACAGGCACCCGGGGCAGTCCGCGCGGCTGCTCGCCGGCCATCTTGTGCAGTGCGGGCAGCACAAACAGGTGGAACGTGACGAGCGCCGACGCCGGGTTGCCGGGCAGCGAGAAGATGCTGCGGACAAGCCGCCGCGTGCTGTGGCCGCCACCACCGCTCACACCACTCATAACGCTGTCTGGCCCCCGGATGGCCTCCTTGACTAGGACCGTGGCAAACGTCGTCGGCTTGCCCGGCTTCATGGCTACACGGCCAAAGTGGATGGTGCCGCCCAGTGCCCGCTCAATCGTCGGCTTCAGCAGGTCCAGCTCGCCCATGGACACGCCGCCCGTCGTGACAATGACGTCGACCTGCCGTAGCGCGTCCCGCAGCCGCTGCTCGAGCGTCTGGGGTTGGTCCATGGCAATGCCCAAGTCCACGGTGTCGAAGCCCCATTCCTGCGCGGCCAGCAGCAGCGTCGGCCGGTTCGTGTCGCGTACCTCGCCGAGCCGCAGACCGGATGGCGGCCGTGCCGTGTGCTCGACAATCTCGTTGCCCGTCGACAGGACGCCCACGACCGGGCGCCTGCAGACGGCGACGTGCTGCACGCCCGCTGCAGCCAGTAGCCCGACCTCGCCGCCGACGGCCGTGATGCGCTCACCCTTGTGTTAGGAGGAGCTGGCCCTTGCGCACGTCGCTGCCGACCTCGCGCACGTTGTCGCCGTCGCGGACATTGGCGGCGCGGATCTCGACCTCCTTCTCCTCCTGGCTGTCGTCGGTCAAGGCGTGCAGGACTGTATTCTCGACCATGACGACGGCGTTGGCACCGGCCGGCAGTGGCGCGCCCGTCGTGATGCGGGCGATCTCGCCATCGCGGAGCACCTTGGCCTCGTCGGGCGCGGCGTGGGAGACGGACGTCACGGGAAAGACGCCGGACAGCGTCCTGCTGCTTTCACTTGCGCTTGCGCCCTTTTCGCCGTCCTTGTCCTTGGGCACCACAACGGCGTATCCGTCGACGATGCTGGCGCGGAAGGCGGGAACGTCTTCTGCCGCATAGACGTCGCGGGCAAGCACATAGCCAACCAGATCTTCGTTGACAGGCCGCTTCGACTCGACGATACCCGGCGTGAACTCGTCGATGCGCGCCAGCGCCTCGTCCACGGACAGCATCGGGTACGGGCTGGCACGGTTGCGGCGGGTTGGGCCCAGACTGGGGTCGTTGGATAGCGGTGTCGCTGGCGGTGCATCCCCTGGCGGCGCGTGTCGGACAAGTCCGTGGCCATGTCCGTGGCTGTGTCCGACGTGGCTGTGTCCGCCGTGGCTGTGTCCGCCGTGGCTGTGGGCGTGACCGTGATCGTGACCGTGACTGCCAGCAACACCCGCCTCCTGCTCGAGCTTCTTGACGCCGCCCAAATGCAGTGACCGTGAGTCCATGCCTGCTGCCAAGACACACGCATGTGGCAGCATCCTCAGAATGGCCTGGAGGTTCTCCTTGGCGCCCTTGGGCGAGCCGGGCAGCGTCACGATGACGGTGCGTTTGCGGACGCCCGCCACGGGGCGCGACATGACGGCGACTGCTTGTCAGTGAAGCTCTTTTTGACAAAAGAAAGAAAGAAAGAAAAAATAAAATGAAATAGAGGACACTCGGGGGACGTACAAGGCGTAACTTGCAACGAGGCTGCGAGCATGCCGTGTACCAGGCCGGGCGCTGGCTTCTCGATTACGGCTGACACGGCCTCGGGCGTAATGTCGGAGACAGCGAAGCCGGTGCCGCCAGTAGTGACGACCAGGTTCATGAGATTGCTGTCATCGTCTCCTCCTGGGGTGTCAGTCCATTGAAGGATCCGTGCGCGGATGGATGCTGCATCATCGGACACAATGCTGGTCTCGGCCACGTCCCATTTGCCATCGCCGTCGGTCGCAAAGACGTCCTTGAGTACGGGGATGGCTTTGTCGGTCGCTGCGTCTTGAGAGGCAGTCGTCGACACCACGAGAACGGTTGCCCGCAGCAGCACAGGTGCAGCCATGGGCAGCAAAAGTCCTGCAGGGTTTCTTTGTGAAGCAGAAAGCGATGCAACTCGAGGACGAACACATGAGGGCAGAGGATCGAGCTTGTGCGGCCCAAGACGGGCGGAGAAGAGGACTGAAGATAAATCGAGTAAAACCGTGTCAATATAACATTGTCGATTATTCCAAAAAGGGTAAAGTTTGGGGCAATGCCCAAAGATTCAGAGTAATTGAAGGCTTTATGGGCCACGGGTTGAAGTTGATTTGATGCTATCCCGCCAAGTGTGGCCCCACCCCGCTAACACCAGTTTCCAGGGGATAAGAAGGTATGTACGGAGTGATCGCAGCTGTGGTCCTCCACTTTTCTACTGCAAACTCCCAAATTTCTGAAACCCGCCCAACAACTTTTTTTTGGACGGGTTTTGCTCGGGGCAGTTTCTTCGGTCTTATTACCACCTTTCGCCCGCTCACTCACAAAGTAAGGCTGGGCAGCTTTGCCCACCAAACAGGGTTCCAGACAGGGCCAAACCAGGCGGAGGCGAAATCGGGTTGGCCGCCGTCAAAAAAGAGCGCTACCCTGCTGGTAGAACTATCCTGTAAACCACGCAAGCGACAGGGCAGCGAAACCTGCCCGAAACAAAGGCGCCAGGGTGGACGGCATAAAGGGGAGAGTCCCCCCGGAGTTTTGGGTTCGCCATGCCGCCCGGGTGCCCAATACGCAAAGAGGGGCGGACGCTTTGACGCTGGCAAAGCTTTTGCTGGTGCGCGGGCATCAAAGGGAGCCCGGGAACCGCCGGCAAAGGCCCTGTTTGGCTGACTGGGGCGGTGCTGGTGCCATTGAGCGGACCCTGACTGGTGAGTCTTGGACGACCTCCCGGACGACAGCCAGTCCGTACCCCTCAAACTGCAGCTGACCTTCCCATTTTTTTGTCCCTCGTCTCTAGTCAAGTACTTTTTCGTTGCCAACGTCCACGTTCATCCTCCCGCGGTCAACCGCGAACACCTGCGCTAATGTCTGGAACCGGCCCTGACGTTTATGCGCTCGGTGCCCGTGCGCAACGGCAAGCCCTGCATGCTTCTTCCGCGTCGCGCGCGTCGGCGGCACGATCCGGAAAGTCGAGGAGGAGGCCATCCGGCAGGCACGCGCACTTGTTCTGGCCACCAAGGCCTACAATGGCTGGCAACAAGGCATCGGCATTTTGAGTTACTGACCCGGTCAGCGGCAAAGGGTAAGGGTGCAGGCACGACGCGGAGAAAGGACTTTGTGGCCGACATTGTGTCCGACGATGACGATGACGGCGAGGAGGGCGCCGAGGACTTTGAGGATGGCAACGGTGACGGCAACGACGACGACATGTACGACGACAACGGTGGTGCAGGCTTGAACGGAGACGAGGACTGAGCAGGAGGTCGAAATAAGAAAGAAACAGCTCTCCCAGAGTTTTTCTCTCTCATTTTCTTGCTCCTGCGAAACGACCTTGGATGCCGCTGTCCGTAGCTGATGGCTTCGGGAAGTCAGCATCAAACAAGTCATCATCACGCCCACCGCCTCCGCTGGAAGCAGCTGCAGCTGTGGATGCCGGCGGCGGTGTCGGCGTGTGCTGCTCAATCCGGTCCTCGGCCGCCCGAACCCAAGCCGCCATAGGGCTCTTCGTCACCGCGCGCGGCCGCCTCCTGGGCTTCCCGCATCTTTTGCTCCTGCTCTGCCTCCTGGCGCTCCATCTCGTCGTACTCCTCCTTGTTGTCGATCCACCGCTCCTGATGTCGCGCACCTCGAGCATCGACGACTCGTCGCGCATCGCCACCTGCCACACCGTGTCGTTGGCGCCCTCGGCACCGCCAAACACGTACCCGCCGCGCGGTCAATCACCCGCAGAATGTGCATCATGCTGCGCTTGTTTCTCGACCGCGAGCACCTGGAAGTTGACCAGGCCAAACGACTCGACCATCTCGGCCACGGCGCTGTTGAGCGCGACGACCACTTTTCGCTGCGCAGCGCCGGCGACTCTTCCTCCAGCGCACCCTGCAGGTACGACAGGTCCTGCACGTCGGTGTAGTAGTCGAGGTTAAAAGGCAGCGGGTCGTATGATGAAATCTTGTCGATTTTCGTGAGGATGTTGAACGTGGGGCAGGTCCATCTGCAGCATGGCCCGCAACGCCAGCAGGATGTTGGCGAGGTAGAGCGACGGCTGCGTGAGGCAGAAGCTGTCGGACAGATGGACGACGACGAGCTGGCAGCAGCTATAGTATATAGTAAAGGATACGCTAAACAACAAACAATCTAAAGCAAAGGCGCTCACCCGGTATCCCATCTTTTGCAGCTTGAGGAAAATGTTGCGCAGCGAGTTGTGATGCGTGTACAGCTCGACCTGGCCCGGGCAGTCAAACAGCACGTAGTCGTCGCCCAGCTCCTTTGAGGCCCTCCTCGAGCCAGCCAAAGTTGTTCTCGAGCTCCTCGATCGCGTAAAGCACGCCGCCGTTGGGGCCCAGGTTGTCGTCTGCCATGATCTCCTCGAGCGTCACGAGTTGCGGATGTCGAGAGCGCAGGGGTAGCTGGCGTGGTCATTGGCTGGGTCGAGGTTGACGACGGAGCACTGGCGCCCGATGGCGGCGCCCATGAAACTGCTGCACTGAGAGGGAGGAGAGGGTAGTTCAGTACAGTCGTCGTGCCACTCGTATATTCTTCTCCATGAATCTGTGACGTACTGCCATCGCAATATGTGCTTTTGCCAGCGCCGGGGCTTGGCCGAGGACGAGCTGCGCGAACGGCATACCGTGGCGGTCTTTCTCGGTGGTCACGTGTGTCTATGTCCTTTTAAGATCCAAGCCCGGCCGTGATTCCTCGTTTGTCGGAGAGGAGGACGTGTCGTGTCTTTGTATCGTCCTCTGGTTGTCGATGCTTGAGGCGTGGAAGTCGGTGGAAAAAGGATGTGCTGGATAGAGCTCGGCCGTTCAGCGCCCCCACACAGCCTGCCACCCAAGAACGGACAAAAAGCACCCCACGTCTTATCTTATCGGGCTAGCGCAGGCGCGCTCCTCTTTTCGGGCCAGCAGCCAGGTGCTACTGACTTGTGAAATTCGTTTTCTCTTTATTTACGCCGTCACCTTCCTTGTTTAACAGCTTCATCCTTCGCGCCCATCACCATTGCATACACCATGGCGCCGTGTAAGTGCCCTATGCGACCCATACAACTGCATCGCACCCCCCAAAACTCTCACAGATTGCTAATACGCCCTCCAGCAGCTCAATTCGAGTCGCGCCTCCGCCGGGCGACGCCGGTGTCCGCGCTCAGCTTTGCGCCCGGCACCGAGTCGACGCGCCTTATCGCCTCCTGCTGGGACAAGAACGTCTACCTCTACGATATCCAAGCCGGCGAGGGCTCGCTCGTCCAGTCTTTTTTCCGCATGCCGGGCCCGTGCTCGACGTCTGCTTCGGCAGGGACGACACCGAGGCCTTCTCGGCCGGTCTCGACCACACCGTGCAGCACATTGACCTTGCCTCCGGCAACCTGACGCTGTTAAGCCGCCACGGTCAGGGCGTCAGCTGCATCGCATACAGTGCCGACCACAGCCTCGTCGTGTCCGGCTCCTGGGACGCACGCTGCACTTTCACGACGTCAGCAAGGGCGCCGGCCAGGGCGGGAGCGAGCCCGTCCAGATCCATCTGCCCGGCAAGGTGCACGCTCTCGCGACGAGCCCCACAAAGGTCGTTGTCGCCATGGCCGCCCGCCTTGTCCACATTTACGACCTGCCCTCGATTGCCGCCCTCTTCGCTGCCGGTGGCGCCGTGGACCCGTCCGCTATCAAGCCCTGGCAGCAGCGCGAGTCGTCGCTCAAGTTTTTGACGCGCGCCGTCGCCTGCATGCCCAACGATGCGGGCTATGCCACAAGCAGCATCGAGGGCCGCGTCGCCGTCGAGTGGTTCGAGGACAGCGCCGAGTCGCAGGCGCGCAAGTATGCCTTCAAGTGCCACCGCCAAGCAGCACCCGAAGACGAGGGCGGCGGCGATGTCGTGTTCCCGTCAACGCGCTGGCGTTCCACCCGCGCTACGGCACATTTGCGTCGGGCGGCGGCGATGGCACCGTGGCGCTGTGGGACGCCGAGGCCAAGCGCCGGATGAAGCAGTACCAGAAGATCCCCAACAGCGTCTGGGCGCTGGCCTTTTCGGGCAACGGGCGGTACCTTGCCATGGGTGTGGCGCCCGGCTTTGAGACGGGCCAGGAGGACTACAGCGGCGCGGGCAAGACGCAGATTATTGTGCGGGAGCTGTCCGAGACCGAAGCCAAGGGCAAGGGCTCCAAGTAGAGGACTCGGTCTGTTTGGTCTTGTTTGGTCTGGGGTTCCTTTGTCCTTTTCATTTCTCTTGTTCTATTGATTCCTGTCTTTGTTTTGCCCGTTTTGTAGTTTTGTATCTTGTGGGTCTGGGAGACATATCGGCGTCTGTGGGATTTTGGAAAATAGCTATTGCGACGTTTTGAACGCCATCCATGTTTTTGAACACCTGCATTGTTTCCAAACTATATATAACCATCCATGATGCTCAGTATACTGCGAGCGTTTCTATCTCGGCATCTCGTGGGAGAGTGGAGCTCCCCAAAAGGAGCACTTGCCTCTATGGAATAGGGGCGGCCTGGTTCTTGCCTGTTTCGGAAGATCATCGTTTGCACTTCTTCATTCACGATGCCCCTGCCGTTGTTGGACATTTCCTTGCATTCTCGCGAGTCGCTCTTTCCTTGTTTCCCGGTGCACTTCACTTTGCTTCCTTTCAGAGAAAATTGCAAGAGGGCGGAAACACTAATGGTCTCCTTTTCTTTGGTCTTTCTTTTCGCTTCCTGTCCTCCTCCCCAACACTCGTGTTCTGCACCAACCTATGCTACTTTAACAACGCATACATCATTGCTCATCACCATGCCGACAGCCGATACACTGTTGCCGGCTCTCAAAGCCACCAACACGGATACAACGATACGCCGCCTTATGTCACTCAACTCTGACGACGCTCGCGAGCAGGACGACAGGCTGTACCTCCAACGCGGCCAGGGCGCACAGTACGTTGCCGGCGGACAAAGGTCATCTCGACCGTACTATGGTGTGGCAGAAACTGCTTCTGTCAATGGTAAGTCCAGTCCCACAGCCATGCAGTTGCTGTTGCTTTCATGGCCCAAAACGCTGACAACATGGGGACAAATAACAGGAGGCCGTGACGATGTCGCATTCGTGCCGGAATCAGACGACGACGCTCTGCCAACGTCCGGGACGGCGGCAAGGCAGGCTGCTCATATGCGGCCCCACCGGCGACCCAGCTCATCTCGCACGTTCTCGCCTCTTCTGTCGCCGCCTACGGAGACCCTGAGCTTCGACTATCATGAACACCCGTATAATTCACAGCCCGATGTCTACGACGTTGCGCCACCACCGGGCTACAAGCGCCTCAAAAAAGTCCATGGTACCCGGCGTCAGATCTGGGAGGACACGCGTACCGTGGAAGCGGCCCACTCTGCCGGTGCACCCAGCTTGCCGCTCATGGACCTGGCATATCGCCCAGCAAACCATCCTACGACAATCTGGGAGGTGCGGTCCAACAAGACGCAATTGCCCTTCCCGGCGACGGCTTCTCGTCGGACGAAACCAAGACGCGCAGGACCAAGCGCCGCACCAAGAGCAACAACAGCAGCAACAGCGCTGGTTCTGGCTCTGCTCCCAAAAAGCGGAAGCGCGCCGCAGAAATGTCGCCCGTCTTGGGTTCGCTCGAAGTTGTCACTTTCAGCCAGGACGAGAGGGCAAGAAAAAGAGCTGAAACCAAGGCGGCTACGCTTGCCTCCCAACAGGCAGCATCTCGCATCGACTCTATCAGCAGATTCATCGCGCTGCGCCCTCAAGCAAAAGTGCGCCAATCACGATCTAGCAATTCGATGATGGGCCAAGCCTGGCTGCCGATGGAGATCAAGAGGTCAGCGTTTTTGGCCTTGGGGGCAAAGCCTGCGATTTCTGGACGTGATACTCTGGTTGCTTTTGACGAGGCTGCGCACTCGACGACGACGATTCCGCCCCTGAGACCGTCATAAGCCGCGAAAGGATACTGTTTTCTTCCCAGAATGTGGCTCTACGGGCATCGGTTCATTCGTTTATCCGGAAATGGTTTATTTGATTTCTCTGGTCAGTTTCACTCGATGTTTCCGATATAGATCTGCTCGGCATCCGCAGCCGACAACATGTGCTTCTAGACTTTACAAGTTTCCCTTGCCCGCCTCTACGGCGCAAATATAGACCATTTTTTCAAACCATGACAGCATACCAGCCTCGTATGATATTACCAAGTCCTTTTCAAAGTCCGTTCTTCCTTCGTTAACGAACAGGACTGCATGTGTGATCGTGTTCGCGGGGAGGCTCTCGTAGCCGCGCCAGAGTCACGTGTGCGCGAGGCTGGAGACTCGTCTCAGAGAAGACTCGTGCTTCATACTCGGATTGTCACATGGATCTGCCTGCGAGTAATTTCACCGGTCAGCTGGCTCCTGGATACTAGCTACATACAAGTAGGAATTCAAAAGACAACGCACGGCAAGGGGCGGCGCATTGGCAAGTTTCGTCGGCCTGGTCAAGTTCCTGCGAAGGAAAGCCCAGAACAAGGCGAGAAAAAATTCTGCCATACAAGGATCATGCCACAGTCGACCACAAATTCCACCGTCCCACGCCGTTATGCGTTATGAGCAGAAATTACATGTAACATAGTACACCGACACCAAGAGGGGGTGAAATAGTCTGTTGCCGGTCACCTGCTCAAAGTGCGATCACGCCACCCAAGACATTCGAGAAACGCCCGCGCTCTTTGTCATACTATTCTTTTCCCCCTCGAGTATGTTCGCTCGTCTGGGCAATGTTCGTCGTAGAGGTGGCTTGCCTGACGCCATCGTCTTTGGCAAGACGTTTTGGCTGCAATGGCTTTGTAAGGCCCCGTGTCATGTCTTTTTGCTCTTGTTTTGCATCTCTTTGTCTTTTGTCTCTTTTCTCTTCTGTGCGCTTCACAGCGTGTGCGCGGAACACAGTCTCCGCCCAGCATCATGTTGTGCGCAAAGGATGGCAGGTTTGAGGCGTCGAGACCTTTTGAGATTATAGTTCTTCGCTTTAGGAAAGCCAGCCGGCGACCAATGAAGCCCGTCGCAAATTGCATGACACATTATCAGCCACAGCAATTGACAATGCGCGCGTCCTGAATGGTTGATGCACCAACTTCGGCGGCCCCTACCAAGATAGAAAAACAACCGACGAGAAAATAAGACGGCTTATACCCATAAACAGAGAAAAAGTAGTTTTCTTCATAAAGTAGATGGATAGACTTTGATCTTTTTGGGCCGTCGCCGTCTTTGCCTAGATCACGGTGTGTGATCGTGGGGAACGTTTTGCGTCCATAGGTGTACTACGGAGTAAGATATTTTGCGGCCAGGACGATTTTTTTTATTTAATTTTTACAATTTCATTTTCCCTTTTTCCCCTTCTCTCTTGTCTCCTTTTTTTACCGGCAAACGGACTTCATGGGCGCAAACTTTTAGTGGTGGTTTTAGCTTGCTCCACTGCGGGCTGTGGCCC
>JADMNF010000132.1:0-91159 GCA_016097085.2 Sporothrix curviconia | reverse complement strand
CTGCCCCCCAAACCTGCTGTTGTTCCCCGTCGTTCCTTTCACCCTGCCTTGCCAATCCACAGGGTGAGGGAACGGCAGCTCAGCAGTGCGCGCGCACCACCAGTCAGAAGAAAAGTTTCCCAGAAGCAGCAAAAGCAGCAACAAAAAAAGGCCGTCGTCCATCGAGCAGCTCCCCGTCTCTTTCCTCTTCTTCTACCCCATTGCTACTGCAGCTTTTCTTTTTCATCCGCTGACATTCCCTGCATCGTTCTACTTGCGTTTCCAAGTCGACGAGACCACATCGAGACCACAAGCATCGTGCCCATTGCACCCGTAATTCAAGGTAAGCAAGCTCCAATTGCGACTCTTGTTCGCTTGTTGGCATTGTTACCCCCCTTTCTTTTTCTTCTTTATTTTGGGCTCCTTTGTCGACGCTGTGCGCTCAGGATAGGAAAGGACCTTCTCAGCATCGTCTCGCGACTGCTGGGATGGGAAGCTCCCTGTTCCGCTGACATTCCCTGCATCGTTCTACTTGCGTCCATTGTTGCTTACACAAATCTCTGAATAGCTACATTTGCAGTATAGACTTCCACCCACCTAGCACAACCCGCAAAACATGACTGCTGCCGACCGCGCCCGCCGGCGCCAACGGCACCAAGACCCCCGTTGGCCTGTCCGCAAACGACAACATCACCCGTTTTGTGGCGCCCAGCCGGCCACTGAGCCCATGCCGGCTCCACGCCCTGTTCAGCAACAAGACCAGATGCTTCGTCTACGGCCTGCAGCCCCGTGCCGTGCAGGGCATGCTGCGACTTTTGACTTTATCTGCAAGCGCCGACGCCGCTCCGTTGCCCGGCATCATCTACACCTTTGGTGGCCAGTTCGTCAGCAAGATGTACTGGGCCACCAGCGAGACCCTCCTGCCCGTCTACCAGGAGGTGTCCAAGGCCATTGGCCAAGCACCCCGACGTCGACGTCGTTGTCAACTTTGCCTCGTCTCGCAGTGTCTACAGCTCTACCCTGGAGCTGATGGAGAACCCTCAGATCAAGACCATCGCCATCATTGCCGAGGGTGTCCCCGAGCGGGTATGGTCAAATAGTCCTCCGCCTAAGAAATAGTGTCGTAGTGTACTTGCGCCAGTCATGCTAACACTATTCCCCCTCCGTGCAGAGAGCGCGTGAGATCGCCCACATTGCCCAGAAGAAGGGTATCACCATCATCGGCCCCGCGACCGTTGGTGGCATCAAGCCCGGTTGCTTCAAGATTGGTAACACTGTGGCATGATGGACAACATTGTTGCCTCGAAGCTGTACCGCAAGGGCTCTGTCGGCTACGTCTCCAAGTCAGGCGGTATGTCCAACGAGCTGAACCAACATCATCTCCCAGAACACGGACGGTGTCTACGAGGGTGTTGCCATTGGTGGTGACCGCTACCCTGGCACCACCTTTATCGACCATCTTCTGCGGTACCAGGCCGACCCTGAGTGCAAGATCCTGGTCCTGCTCGGCGAGGTTGGTGGTGTTGAGGAGTACAAGGTCATCGAGGCCGTCAAGCAGGGTGTCATCACGAAGCCCATTGTCGCCTGGGCCATTGGCACGTGCGCGAGCATGTTCAAGACGGAGGTGCAGTTTGGCCACGCCGGCTCGTTTGCCAACTCGCAGCTCGAGACCGCTGCTTCCAAGAACAAGATGATGCGGGAAGCCGGCTTCTTTGTCCCGACACCTTTGAGGACATGCCCTCGCTCCTGAAGAGCGTGTACGACAAGCTGGTCAAGGCCGGCACCATCACCCCCAGCCCCGAGCCCATTGTTCCCAAGATCCCCATCGACTACTCGTGGGCTCAGGAGCTTGGCCTGATCCGCAAGCCCGCTGCCTTCATCTCCACGATCTCCGACGACCGTGGCCAGGAGCTGCTGTACGCTGGCATGCCGATTTCCGACGTGTTCAAGGAGGACATTGGCATTGGCGGTGTCATGTCGCTGCTGTGGTTCCGTCGTCGCCTGCCCGACTACGCCTCCAAGTTCCTCGAGATGGTGCTGATGCTGACGGCCGACCACGGCCCGGCTGTGTCTGGTGCCATGAACACGATCATCACCACGCGTGCCGGCAAGGACCTGATCAGCGCTCTCGTTTCGGTCTGCTGACCATTGGTTCGCGTTTCGGCGGTGCCCTGGACGGCGCCGCCGAGGAGTTCACCCGTGCCTTTGACAAAGGCCTGAGCCCCGTGAGTTTGTCGACAGCATGCGCAAGGCGAACAAGCTGATTCCCGGTATTGGCCACCGTGTCAAGTCACGGAACAAACCCGGATCTGCGTGTGGAGCTGGTGAAGCAGTACGTCAAGGAGAAGTTCCCCAGCCACAAGCTGCTCGACTACGCGCTGGCTGTGGAGTCGGTGACGACTCGAAGAAGGACAACCTGATTCTTAACGTCGACGGCTGCGTTGCTGTCTGCTTCATTGACCTGATGCGCAACTGCGGTGCGTTCAGCCCCGAGGAGGCCGAGGACTACCTGAAGATGGGTGTCCTGAACGGTCTGTTCGTCCTCGGCCGGAGTATCGGTCTGATTGCCCACTACCTGGACCAGAAGAGACTGCGCACTGGCCTGTACCGTCACCCCTGGGACGACATCACCTACCTGCTGCCCCAGCTCAGCGCCGGCCCGCCGGGTGCCGAGGGCCGCGTGGAGGTGCAGATGTAAGAAAAGAACTGAGTGGGGGGGGGCTTGTAGTATGGTGTGCTGCTTGTCGTGTTTTGGCCGTGTTTACGTTGCTTTTTTTCTTGCCTGTCGTTGTTATTATCATGGCCTTCGTGCTTGTAGGGAGGAAGGACATAACGTGAGAAAAGCGCATGGACAAAAAAATGTTAATAGAATGGACGGTATCTAGGCTGTTGTGCATTCGTGCACAGTGGTGACGACGGAGAATGTTACGAGTAATAATCAAGATTCAATGATGAACAAAAGTCAATTATTCGAGTGAACGTGTTTACGAAAAGGGTGTATTGCGGACCACGTGATATATTTGTATGGTGTGTCTGCTGACTAAGGAGCTAGCTCTGAGCTTTTTGCCCTACAAGGCAGGCAGTTTCCAGGCTCTTTCCAGCCTTGCAGAAAGCAACGTCCTCCACAGAGCTCGACCACAACAATCTACTTTTCTCTCTCCCCTACGCAGACTTCCGTGGACGTCGCAGCCACACATGGGAGATACAGAGGCTCCGCGGCCTCGGTCGCCCGAGCATTCGGACCGAAGAAAACGGCCTAGTCGCAGCCAGTCACCACCTGCCCGCAACCGCAGCGACCGTGATCGAAGCGGCCGAAGCGATCGAGACGAGCGCAGCCATCGTGACAGCTACCGCGACAGCCACCGCGACAGCCACCGCGACCGGGATAGGGACCGTGACCGTGACCGGACCACCGACCGCAATAAAAATCGCGTCGACGAGCCGAGAGACAGAGACTCTCGAGGCGACAGCCAAACCAAAAATGACGACAACGATGACGAGTACGGCAAGGGCTGGGCGCCGACCGGCCGAAGCCCAAGAAGAAGTCTGGTGGCGGCTTCAAAGTAAAGGAGAAGCGGCGCAACGACGACGGCGACGAAGAGGATCATCGGGGCGGCGACCGGGATAGGGACCGGGACAGGGAACGGGACAGGGAACGAGACAGACGCGACCGGGATCGTTCACCACGGCGTGACCACGATTCTGACCGCCGTGACCGAAATCGCGACCGCGACCGCGACCGCGACGACAAGGCGGAAAATGAAAAGAAAAAGAAAAAGAAGAACAAAGCGCCGGCGCCGCCGCAAGAATTTATGATTGTGCACGTCAACGACCGTTTGGGCTCCAAGTCGGCGATCCCGTGCATGGGCAGCGACCTGATCCGACAGTTCAAGGTCATGGTGGCGGCGCGCATCGGACGGGACCCGAGCGAGATCATGCTGCGGCGGCAGGGCGAGCGGCCATTCAAGGACCACTTGACGCTGGACGACTACGGCATCAGCAACGGCGTGCAGCTGGACCTGGAGCTTGACACGGGCGATTGATGCGTCTACAGGATGAGGAATGAAAATTGCTGATTTTTTATTGGTACTTGTTTCGTGGATTTCTGGCGCAGATTTTTGCTTTGTACTTTTGATGTTTCGAGCCTCTTATTGACGAAAGAACCGTGTCAGTAGATGGTGAATATTTGATTGATTTTACATAGCACAGACAATCTAGATTCTGAAAACTACAGAGAGAACGAAAGTGAAAGACAGAAACAAGAAACAAGAAAACAAAAACGGAGAAAAGAGAAGAAGAGAAAAGGACAAAAGGACAAACCAAGAATAAAAAAAACAAACAATCGTCCAGCAAAAATCAGATAACCACCCAAATTACAGTCTTTTTACAAGTTGCGTTTCCACGTTTGCCAGCCTTCCATCTTCATCTCACCCAGTTGTCTTCTTCATCACTGTAATCGTCGTCCTGGTACATTGGCTGGTTCTGGAGGATAATGGGCGGGTTCTGGCCGCCATTGACGTTTTTGTTCACAGGCGCCGTCTTCCCCAGAAGGACAAAGTTGGGCGCGCTACCACCGGCGTTGTTGTTTCTATTGCCACTGCCAACGGGTTTGTTCGTGCCCTGTGGCGCTGGATTAATAACAACGGCCGGTTGCTGAGGCCGGCTTGCTGCTGTGTCTTTTGTGCCGCCCCGCTGTGCTGTGTCTGAGCCGTAGCCTGAGCCGGCGCTGTCTTCCGCTGATGCGGCTGCTGCTGCTGCTGCTGCTTCTGTCGCAGAACAGGAGACACGTCGCTATCCTCGTCGTAGTAGCGCGACCGGCCTCCGTCAGACGAAGTAGGCGTATGCACAGAGTCTTGCCGAGACCCCCTACGGCCATGATGGCCGTGGTCTCGGCCGTGATAGTCCCGGCCCCGGCCTCGAGCGCGGTTTCGGTCTCGATCATAATCGTAATCTTTCCAGTCTGGCGGTGAACGAGACCGAGAGCTCATCGAGTGGGTGGGGGAGTGGTAGTACGGATTGTTGAAAGGGCTGTAAGGAGGGCTGTGCGAGGGGTGGGCATAGAACATGCCGGCGTTGCCGTTCGCACCCGTGCCGCTGTTGACCTGAAATGCCTTTGCCATTTGCTGTGCTTCCGGTGGACAGACGCCTTTGGCGTGCTTCATGTGCTGGATCTTGAGATCTATGGGACGAGTTAGATTTTATATGTAAAAGGGGCAGTGAAGAGTGAAGAAGGACTTACGTTCAATGCAGACGCCATGTTCGGCCATAATGGCCACGCAGCCCTCAAAGTCGCACTCGTCTGTGGCATGATTTAGAGCTGGACAGGTCTTGGACAGGTCTTGGACAGGACAGGTGCTGGACAGGTGCTAGACAACTGTAGGCATGGGCATGATGTTGTCATAACTCACGTTGCTGGCAGTACAGATGCATGTCCGGCACGCCGGCTGAACAGGCAGGATCACGGCAAAGATCTAAGAGTGTGAGCAGTGGAGAATGCATGAGGGCGGTGGTGGTGTACTAGAGAAACGAGTCACGTACGGTTGAGGCAAAATTCTTCCCGGGTCCTGTCGTCTTGCTTCCAGCCCTTGGGACTCATGCAAGCCTCCATTCCGCATCGATCTGTCGATATGTTAGTGTCTGACACTATACAGATTAAAAAGCACTGGCTCCAAGAAAGCTTCAAGAAAATTACATACGCAGGTTGCAGTATTTGAGCTTCTCCGGGCAAGGATTGCGGCAGCCGCGCTCTAGACAGGCATGCTTGCGGCAGTGGACCGTTGTTTTGATGCGCAGCTTGGAGCACGACTTGTCCGCACAGACACCATCTGGAAATGTTTGTGAGTAACGGCATGTGTCGTAAGGAAGATAAAAAAAAGCCAAAAGAGAGACGCACGCTCTTCACAATAAGCTAGATATGGCTCGCGGTCATAGACACCGATGCCACACTCGGCATAGTCCTTGTCGTCGATGGTGCGGCCCTTTGGAACGATGAAGCGGGGCCGGGTACAACCTTGCTGGCTGCACTTGAGGTCTATCAGGCATTAGATGGATCATGCAGACGACAACACGCGATGTGATGAGGGGGACTGCTCACGATTCTTGCAGAGCTTGTAGCTAGACATGGCAATGCGATTGCAGCCATGCTCTGACTGGCATTTGTCTAGATTGTTGTCAGTCTATGTTTATATACTCCATTTTTCAGAGGAACGACGTTAGAAAACGTCGACGTACGCTTGTCGCAGTAGCCAACATGGTCTTGGGCCATCTTTGCGCAGCCCTTGTAGTGGCATTTGTCTGAAAGTGGACGGTCAGTTGGATAAAATGGATCTATACTTGATCTCTATGGCCATTAATTTTGGTGTAACTCACGCTTTGGGCAGTAGTTGCTCTTCTGGTTGGACTCTGTCATGTCGCAAAGCAGCTCGCAACCAGCCACCTGGCAAAGATCTAAATGTTGGGTGAGCAATTGGTGGCTGAGATGAATGGTACACATGAAAGGAAGGACTGCGTACGGTTGGAGCAAAATTCGTGACGTTGGAACTGGCAACTATCCTTGTTTGAATGAGATGGGTCAAGGAACTGGCCCTTGCCCTCACGACAACGGAATGCCGGGCAGATTGCGTCTGGATCTGTCGTCAGTGTCTAGAGAATACCAATAGAGTGCACAAGAATGATAGAATGACAGAATGTAAGTGCACATACGTTTGTTGCATACCGTATCGTAGATCGGCTTCTTGAAGTGGCAAAACTCTTTGGTGAAGAAAAAACGGCATGTGTCTGGTCCATGTCAGCGAGTGTGGCAGAGGTAACAAAATCAAATAGGACAACATACGCTCTTCGCAGTGGGCTGATGGGATCCGGGCGACATGGGGGCTGCGGTTGTGGAAGGCCCACTCGCGCCGGTCCCGGTCGGCATCGAACTGGGCACACAGCCAGGCAACGGAGCGTTGCTGCGGTGCCTCCATGCCGGTATTGCTCGGCACGCCGCGGATGGCACCGGTAGACGACGACACGGCCGGAAGGCTGCTGAAGGCAAGCGGCTTGCTGCCGAGGACATCAATGTCCTCTTGACTGAGGCCGGTCTCGCTGAGAATGTCTAGCAGCTTCATCTGGATCTCGCGCTCTTCATGGTTGTGGTGGAAGGGCAGCAGCTGGCCCATGCCGCCGCTGCTGCTGCTGTTGTTGGAGTGGCTACTGCCGATAATGTTCCCGTTGGCATCCACGTTGCGCCAGGCAATGCGCTTGTCACAGTTGACGTCCTTGCACTTTGTGCGATCGGGGGGATGCCAGAGTTGCGGCCCACGCCTTGGCCATACAGGTTGCCACCCATCATGTTGCTGTTGCTGTTGCTGCTGCTGTTGCCGTGCGGCACTCCACTGTTGGCACCTGGGGCACGAGCGGTGTTGCGGCCTGCCCTTCCGGCATCGTTGGCCCCATGTTGCCGTTCAGGACTGTCTCGACCTCGGACAGGCATGTCGTATGAACCGTTGTTCATGGTCATACAAAGTATGAAGGGGTAATGCTAGGTGCAAAGAAAATACACGAGTAAACACACAGACCAAAAAGAAAGAGAGTAGGCTCGCGGTGGAGTGGAGCAGAAAGCAAAATCAAAGGATCCAAGGAGAAGAGCAGATGCAATAGGGCAGGCATGAAAAAGAGCAGCCTTGCGCCTTAAATACACGTTTCTGACAAGAGCGAGTCTTCCTGCAAGAACAATAAAATGTATCACACACAAAAAGAAAGAAGGCGAGGGGGGACACTGAATAAGTAAATCAAATGATATCTGATGCTCGGTATACTAAAAATTGAAAAGGCCACCCACCTTTATGCCGGGCGAGGCTCAGCAAGCGCAGCTCTTGATTCGTGCATGTTACTCCTCCCGTTAGTCACGATTGGTGCTCTCGGGGAGGCCATATTAAAGACCAGAAGCAAGAGAAGCGATAGGACGAGACCCCAAAAGACCGACAGTCTCCCTGCTAGGTCGGTCAAGTCGAGAGCCGCATGACGCGACGCTGCAGGGCAAGTATTTCTGCGCCGAGGCTGCCCAACCACTCGGAAAACAAAGGACGAAAAGCAAAATAGATGAGCAACCATCCATACCTAATGTATGCCGCTTCTGCAGAGATGCTCTGGCTCACCGCCTATCCAGAGAAGAACGAACGATATACAGACGAGTAGTACACGCAAACGTGGGATCCTGAGGGCGGGCGACGGTGACGGTACCGCTAGGCTGCAGGGCAAAACTGCAATTTTGGGAGTTTTGTGCCACCCAGACACCTTCGCCCGCACTTGACGGCTCGCTCGAAAGGATGCTGGACGACGTCTACCGTCGAGACAACGACACACACGAGGCTGAGAAAGCGCGCGTGCCCGAGGAAAAACAGATGGCAAACCGGGAAGTGGACGAGATGGCATGCAGGACGGGAGGGCAAAAGAGGAAAACCCGGACGAGATGGAGGGCCAGAGTAGTTGGTTTCTGCATGAAAGCAGCCACACGATGCGACCCTGACGAGAGTCGGTCCAATCGTTGTTGTTGTAGTCGATGATCGTGGCTCGCCTCGTTTTTCGCCCCCCTCCTTCTGAGGGTGAAAAGGACAGAGGGGAAGAACTAGAAAACAATCAAGGAAAGAGCACGCCGGCCGTATTTCTGCTGAAACGGAAGGAATAAACACTGAGAGATACGGGCTCGGGCAACTGTGCTACCCACCCATCGCGCCTTCCCTAGACGTCGACATGTTTTCCGGCCCGTTTCTGCCACTTTCCCGTTTCGTGTCTTGGACGAGCATGCCTATTTCTTCTGCACCTTCACCTTTTGGGACTCACCGCCTCTTTCCTGCTTTCTCTCTGCAGTGCGCGTTACTTTGTAGAGTACTCTGTGCATCTCTGGTTTGTTGCCTCGTCTCTGTCTGCCGCAGACCGCCAAATTCAACACGGCTAAGCCGATAAAAATGCGATCCTTTTGATTTTGGGCATTTCTTTAATCCTTCAACGTAGTCCTCTGCCATACGAGTCACGGATCAAGACGTGGCAAGAACATCTGAGCCGCAAAAAGAGCACAAAAAGAATGTCTGTGGTAGACTGTATCCTGGCAGATAGGTCGCATCGAAAACGCAGTGCTTCCAAAGCAACAACGTGAGCCCGTAGAGTCATGGCCCCGATGGTTTTGCGGTGTAAGTCCGTTTAAGAGTCACACGTGACCGCGTGTGTATTTGGTGCTAGCTAGCTACGCGAAGGAGGCAGGCGCGTCCGGCACAGCCCATGCTCTCTCCGCCGAATTCGGGCCTGTGATTCGCCACATTCACAGCAACCTCCCGACTCTGGTCCTGTCCGCTTTGCTATCCAGAGCAAGGACATTGCGCTTCATTGACGGCGAGAGCAATGACTCTTCGGCTTCTTCACTGGTGGCGACATTGCAACTTTTTGGCTATTTAGACATTTGCCCCGGCTCCTCCCATCTTCGCCCAGCCATCCTCCCCTTTCCATCTTCGCTTGAACTTGCATCTCATCGAGTTCTCATCTCGTTCTTCATCATATCTCATTAAATCACATCATCGACAGTTTTTTCAACTTTGTCAATTTTCGTCAAGAAGAGACAATGCCTGCAAACACCAAGACTGCGGCGGTCAAGGTGACGACCAAGGCGACGACCAAGGCGACGACTGTCCCCCCCAAGACGACTCCCCGGCATCGCCCACTCTGTCTACGCTCCTCTCCCCCATGGACGTCCAGCTACGTCGCATTGCGGCCTCCCAGCGCACGCCTTTTGAGAAGCGGGTCTGGTCCCTCCTCTGCCAGATCCCCCCGGGGTCGGTCACCACCTACGCCCTCATGGCCAACCACTTGAACTTCGTCCCCGCGCGCGATCGGTAACGCCATGCGCCGCAAACCCGTTTGCCCCCGATGTGCCATGCCACCGGTGCGTGGCCACGGGCGGCGGCCTCGGCGGGTTCAAGGGTGTGGGGCCGCCGAAAAAGACAGTGGCCAAGAAGCTGGACCGGAACGGGCGGCCCATTGTCATGGTGGGCCAGGAGGGCATCACCGCTGACCGAGAAGCGGACGCTGCTGCGCAAAGAGGGCGTGCGATTTGACAACCGGCGGCGGGTTTCTGGGGACGCCTTCCAGGCGTTTTACATAATCGACGAGGAGCAGGGGTTTGGGTTTAGGTTTGGGTTTGGGTTTGGGACTGGGACTGGCTTCCATCTGACCGAGCGCCGTCAAGGCGCAGCAAAACGCGCAGTTCCCGCTTGTGATACTTTGGTCTTTTGGTGGGAGTTTATGGGTCTACTTGCTTTAGCCTGGCGCAGCACCAAGCGCCTCTGATTCATGAATCCGATTCATGATTTGTTGGTGCTCCGTCTTGATTTGTCGGCACTCCGACAGGATTTTGGTTGATTTGGATCTCTGGCGTTTTCCTCCTTTTTTCTGACGCCATTCTGTTTCTGTAGGACTTGACTTTTATATATAAAAAGGTTTAACTCGAATTCTTTCATCGGGGTTTGACATGGGATGCTCGTACTCGGCGCGGGATTTGCATGACCCTATTAGCCCCACCTTTGCTGCTGAAGTGAAGAACACAACGCTTCGATGGCATTTGTGTAGACTGATTCGGGTTCCATTATCTCGCAACGACCAGAAATTTCGTGGTATGAAAGTATATAAACGACCTTGACCCGGCACCACTTGAAGTAATTTGAATAGCGTAGATACATCATCAATTCGGCAATACTCCATGTCCATTCACACCCGCCTTCTTGCAGCCCCATTGGTTATCTCGCAATCATCATGGCCCAGTCTCTTTTGTCGACATCTCTGCGGCGTGGCCTGATGACGGCCGTTGCGGCTCCCCGCATCTCCCGGGCCGCGTTTCTCGGCCACGCACCGCGCCGGCATCCAGCCTCTTTCCCGTCAATGTCCATGGCGAGGGCGCCGGCACCAAGCAGAGCCTCTCCGTTGCCGGCAAGGATTACACCTTTTCGACCGACACCTACGCTGCCCTCGGCGGCGACGATACCGCTCCCTCACCTCTCGTCTATGCGCTGGCCAGCCTCGGCAGCTGCAACCAGGTGACCGGCTCGATCGTGGCACGCGACCACGGCATCCGTCTGGGCAAGTGGACCGTTGAAGTGGAGGGCATGCTGCCGACAGAGGTGCTGGTCAAGGGCGAGGAGGGCGTCTCCAACTGGGAGAGCGTGCTGCTCAAGATCTTCTGTGCAGACGGACATTGGTGGCGGCAGCAGCGACCCAGGTTCCAGCACTTCCGGAGCGAGGTCGAGCGCCGATGCCCCATCACGAACCTGTTCAAGCTGAGCGGGGCCAAGCTGACGTCCGAGTGGGTGCACGAGGCGCTGTGACGGACAGTGAGAGATGAGATGTGTTTCAATCTACATATAAGTTAAGATCATGCCAAAATCAAACTTGACACAGACACACTCGCTTGGCGGTCGATACATCTCCTCAAATAAAGAGGCCAACGTCCATAGCGACCGGCAAGACTGTGATGCCTGTGACAATCTCCGCTTGACAGTTGCAGCCCTCGATGATCTCGGTCTGCGTTGGCGAATGTCCATCTTCCGAAGACCCCAAATTCCTCTTGAAAATCCCCAGCTTCACAGCATGGACACCCTCTTCCATCGGGTCACCTATTTTGTACGGGTGCTTGAGAAATTCCGGAATGCCTGGCTGTCAACAGACGGCCCGGCGTACATGCGGGACAACGGTTTTCGGAGGGACGCCAGATGCGCTCAGGCCTTCGCCGTCACTATCAACCTCCCTGTCGGGCATCAGCCGCTGTCGTCATCACCAAACTGGCTGTTCCAGTCAGCGAAAAAGTTGAGGGCTCAGCGCCAAACCCGTGCTGCTGTTCCGTCCTGGTACTCTTGGTTGAAAAGCGTGTGCAAGTTGACGAGCTTGCGTACAGCATCGCCGATGGCCTGTTCTGGGGACTTCTGTGCGGCCCGCCGGCGTTTGGGGTAGGCCTTCCAAGTCTCTATGAGAAATGGCTCGAGAGATCCCTCGTATCTGGCCAGGCCCTGGTTGTGTAAAGAACGACTCTGTCCAAAACGCGCCGGCTGCCAGGTCGTAGAGCATAGAGAATATTCTGGTGCGCATACTTGGACCGTATGGGCTGCATGGGCTCCCGTCTGTTCAGAGAAGCCTCGTCCACGACACGTTCAAAGAGGCTGTGGTTCTGGTTTTCCGTCAACTCGTACCATACAGGCCGCGTTGGGATGGCGCAAGGCGAGGGTTGCTGGTGATGGCCTGGAAAGTCGCGAGATCCCTCTTTGTTTTGGAGAGGTACACCGCTGAGAAGAGGCGCCGGGAGGTTGCGTCTTCAAAGACCGAGTTTGCAAGCCGCAGCGACTTGTTGTCGGCCTTGGGAAGCTCGTCCACGATGTAGGAGACGAGCTCATTGGGAAGCGATGCGAGCGACATGATGGGCGGTATGGTCGGTGGGTATCTTCGACGCCAGCCGGTCTGGCGTCGAGCAGTCGATGCTGTCAAACGTCGTTGATGGTGGACAGAAGCAACTTCATGTTGTTGAATTCCATCTTGACATTAGGTGAAACAGAGGAAGCACGGGAGCTCTCGACCGCTCCTTCCCAGCCTCGTTGGTTTGCCTTGCAGCCTATAGGCTTGGCCAGGCCTGCTTCCCGATTTTGGCTGCATCCTCTGCGCAGACGTGCACAGTCTATTACAAACGAGTCGTTTGCAAAAGGGCCCCTTTACAAAACTATCTTTTGGAAGAGCTCTTTCGACGGCTTTTTATCCACGCACCATCACTAGAAAAGTCTCGTGGATGTGAACAGAGCACGAAATGTAAGATCCTCGATCGCAGCTTCCCGCTAGGAAACGGGCGATGAGGGCAGGTGCTGGTCGTGCCTGCCTTAAGAAGGGCTGGTTGCCAGCGGTCGTACCTTCTGTATAATACTCCTGCGAGCTGCTTCTTTGCCGACCCGCCTTTTTGCCTTTAGGGTCCCGCCTTCCCTTCCTTCCCCGAGTCTTGGCCTTTTCCAACGACAAACAAGCCAAGACTTTTTGCTTGAGAGCCACTTGGCGTCTTGGCCGCATTACAGATGAACGACAATTCTTGCAATGTCGGTTGTTGGGTATCGTCGGACAGGAGAGCAGGACAGATACGAGATACAAGGAAGACAGCAGCTGACAAGGTCTGGGCTTGGCCTGCGATGGAGGACTCAACTGAATAGAGGACAGTAGATGGGATAAGAGACAAACGTACAAGTTACTTGACATAACACCTCTTTGGCTCGGGAAATGCCTTTTTGTCAAGTCCAGGCTACTTTGCGCTATTTCTTGCTTTTAAGGCAGGCATGCTGCCTTGTTCACGGAGGCTCATGTCCAGCTTCAAAGAGGGAGGTGCGAAAAAGGAGGGGACAAGAGGGGTCCTCGTCGACTGCTATCGGCACGCCAGAGCTCGCCCGAAACAAGGCGGAGTGATGACAGTCCTGCCTTATCACGGCCCAGGCGAAGCCACTAAAATCAATCGATCAAGGAACCCCTGGATGGCGTGGGCTGGACGGTCTAGCTCGCACGGCAAGGTTGCCGAAATGGACAATGCCAGCTGAGCGAGCGTCATTGGAGATGGAGGGGAATCAGAGGGTCGGAGGTGTGTGATGTGTGACGGACGATCTATCAGCTTATATGGTAAGTATGGACTATGTAGACCAGACCTTGAGTAGCTTTCAAAGATGTACTCCGTAGATGTACACGTACTTTGTCCCCTAGGGACCTCTAGGCCCGCACCTCCCTTTCATGGCACCCGTTTCCTGCTTCTCGTGGATTTAAGTGGAATTGTCAAACAAGTCTCCAAAGGACCATGCCTTTGATGGGCGAAATCACCACTGACGGCGCTCCCTGCTTTCGCAAGCTTTCCTGCTTTCGGCTCTGGCGCTTAGTGCTAGATGCCATCAACGTGTATCGTTGAGAGAGGCTTTTGAGGGGGGTAGATGACGGAAGGGGTGGGGGAGGTGAAGAGGTGAATGTGTGGTATAAATAGGACGAGTAGGAGCTCCTGTCTCCCGCCCCTCTTTGCTTTCTCCTTTCCTTCTTTTCTTCTCCATTGTACCAACTGCACCACCTTAACCAATACCAATACCAAAACCAACACCACCACCACCAACTCACAATCAGTCATCATGGGTTTCGGCGACGAGATCAAGGAGCTCGAGAGCGCTGTCGACGGCCAGAGGTGAGTTTTGTCTCTTTTTAGGATGATATCTACCCCTCTCTGCCTCTGCCAAGAATGTTGCTAAACATCAACTCGCAAGCTCTGCCCAGCAGCAGACCCAGAACACGTCCGACTCGGGCATAGACACTGCCATCGACAGTGGTAAGTAGAAGTACCTGTGCTGTTCTTCGGTTGCATCCAGTCTTGATGGACACGGTCCAGCTAACATCTACAGCCATCGACGGCTTCGCATCCAAGGAAGGCGTGTCCGCTGCCTGGACCCCGGAGATCAACAACGTCGTCAACAACGAGATCAACAAGTTCCTGTAAATCAAGCAGCCGCGTCTCCCTGGTTGTTGGAAGAGGCTTACTCTCACTTTTGAGTTTCCTAGCATGTTGAATACAACAGGGCATAGCATAGCACCAGTAAACAGGACCAAGCAAATCAGAATCTCATGACCCCCGTGCTGTGAAGCGCTGTGAAGCAAACCATCGATGCAGCGAGAAAACCATGTCCCATACCGTGTCTCGCATCGGCCGGCTACACCAGCTCAAAATCCTGCTCAACCAGGCGTCCATCCGCCACCTGCGCAACGGCCTCGCCGTCCATGAAGCCGTGCACGTAAGCTGGGCAAACGTATTTGAAAAACGCGCCGTCCCTTTCCTTCCATCGCTTGTGAACACCGTCATGTCCTGTCCCCGGAGCACAACTGGCACCTTTGATCCATCCAGTACAGCCACTGCATTCACCTGCCTGCGCTGTGGACCGCCACCATGAGCAAAAGCCCACCAGCTCCGCTGGGCTTTGCTGCTGTCGGGAACTGTCTGCGCCACAGCCCACCGCCGGAGCATCCGCCGCAGCATCCTTTTCACGGGAAGATTGTCGAGCAGCTCGGCAGACGCTGGGTACGGCCTGTGGCGCCTGCCTTGGCGGTAGTCCTCCCACTCCTTGTCCGGGTTGAAATGGCCGTGTCTCTTCTTCGAATTTCCGCAACTCGGCCTCGCGGAGCCGGCACATTTCGGATAAGCCGTGCCTGCTGCACTCGGCCCGCTCTGCAGCCGTCAGCCGGCGGATCGGGTAGGCCATGCAGTCGCCGACGACAGTGCGCCAAAATGCGTCCCAGAGACGCTCGCCCGTGGGTGCGTACACCTTGTTCTGGAGCTCCGTGTTCTCGGCCTCTTCCGCACCGTAGTAGTGGACCTTGAGGCGGCGGAATAGGCTCGACGCTGGGCTCCATGGGGATGTACTTCTGGCCCACTTCTGTCCATGTGCCTTGCTTCAAAGGCGCTATGCGGCCAAGAAGCGTTCCCCGAAGACGTAGGCTGCGGACTGGGCGCCGTGCACCCTCACTGCCCACTCCAGCATGTGTTTTGGCCTCGGCCCAGCCGTCCTGCACGTCCAGAGGAAGATGTGCTTGCAGTCGGGCTTGCCAGCCGCATAGATGCCGCGCTGGGCGAACAGAATCGTGGCAAACTCGTCGTTGTGGTCCGTGTAGAAGCTGCGGTCAAAGTTGGGTGCCCAGGAAGGCAGGTTGGGTACCCGCCGACTGTCGCATCCTCGCCGCCGCGGCATCTCCGTTGGCCGACTCGTCATCGCTGTCCTCACCATCGTCGCCGTCAAAGGGATTCTGGCTGATCAGGTCGAGGGTGCCGCTTGCCTGGATGATGGCGAGAGCCGAATCGCCATACACGTGTGCCGCAGGCTTGGTATAATCGACGGGGGGAGCAGTGGTGCCTCGGCCACCAATCCAATCAGGCCGTACACCTTGTCGCGGGGGTCGGTAGCGAGTGTCCACTTGAAGCGGGCGAGCACATTGCTGAGGCTGGGAATCAGCAAGTGGTAGCGCTTTGGTGTGGCCGTCCTTTCTACCGCCATCTGGCTTGTCTTCGACGGCCTTCCACAGCTCCTCCACGTCGAGATTGTTCTGCTCCTCAACGGTCGCCCTCCATCTCGCTTCCGGGTGGATGCCTGCAAAGCTCGGCAACACGACTCGGCGACCGGCCGTGCGCTGGGTGTGCAGCATGCGGCGCTGTAGCTGGATGGCCCGCGCGCGCGCAAAGATGTTGGCTGCCGTCGGTCCGATTGTTCCGTGGCCCCATGATGAGTGAATGCGTCCGAGTAGGTCGTGTCGTCAAGGAAGCCGCCCACAATGTCCTTGTCCCAGTCGACCGTCTCAAGCATATCAAGGCTGTCATCCTGCTCTACCTTGGTCACCTGTCCCCGCCATTGTTGCTCATGGCACTGTCCTCTTCTTTCTCTTCTTTCTCTTCTTCCTCTTCCTTTTCGCCCTCTGGCCGGCGGCCCACGGCCAGGAGAACGCGTGGAGCACACGACAGCTCCTGCACAACCCACACGCGTGACCACAACTTTGCAAAACGAAAAGGCCGCGTACAGGCTCTGGACTTGCGGCGACGTCAAGAAGCGCTTTTGGTCGGGGTCTGTGGGGTCAAACTCGTCCTTTGGTGTGGACGCCGGCTTGTTATCGGCACCCCCACGAAGCGCTGCGTAGACAAAGCTGCCCCCCTGCTTGTTCCAGCGCTGTACCATTTGCGACAGCGTGTTCACGTCGCGGTCGGCCACCTGCCGCATGAGCTCCAGGCCATCACGCAGCTTCTGTGCCTGGCGGCGGTAGCTGGAAGCCCGGTGCTGCTCGGCCTTGGCCAGCTTCTTGGCCCATATCTCAGCATTGGCTTTGTTTCTAGCCAGTTTCTCGGCCTGCCGGCGCTCGTGCGCCGCCTCGTCGGGTCTCTCCTCGACGGGGGCGGTGGAGGAGGAGCCCTGACGCGGCCCTCGCCCTCATTCTCGCTGTCGCTGGCTTCCGAGTCCGTCTCGATGGCGTCCACCTCGTTGTCCGTGGGCGGCTTTGACGGATTTGGGCCCAGCCATGCCACGTCGGCACGCACAGCTCGTAGATGCGACGCATCTGCTGGACCTGCCGGCTGCGCTCGGCCAGATCCTGCTGGTTGATGCACAGAGCATCGACCCAGAGAATGCGGTCATGCGGGACCACAGCGGACCCATCTGCAGCCGTTTTTGATGCGAAAGCGGAGGTGGCGCAGAGCCATGTCGAGGTTGGGCGTAATTGGAAGCGTTGTGAGCTGGCCGAGGTCATCGTTGACGCTATCGCCAGCATTGTCGCCAGCATTGTCGCCAGCATTGTCGCCAGCATTGTCGCCAGCATTGTCGCCCTCAACATACACCTTGAACTGGCCCCAGGGCTTCCCCCAGGCGTACGACAGAGCCTCGTATTCTGGCGAATCGTCGAGACTCGCGTGGAAAAGACTGATTCGCAAAGGCGCGTCCAAGGATTGCCGCCGGGGGGAGCCGAAGCAGGCCCGGAACTCGTTGCAGGCAACGTCTAGATCGCGGTATGCAAATGCCATCTTTGGTGGTTCTTCGATTAGCGGTAGTCCAATATGTTGGATCTGAATATGTGAAAAAAGAAGATCGACTGAGCATATGTACGACGTACCTTTTACCTTTTTGTCTTGATCGCTGTCTCCGGGCTCGATAGGCCTGGTCAGTGTGGCAGTGTGCTCCGATGCAGCCCACTTCCGGAGGCCCAGGCTGACCTGCATGAGAGCCTTGGCCTACCATATGTAGCCCGCCCAAACGACAAAACCATAAGCGGCTGTGGCAAATGTGCGGTACAGCTTTGTTGTCGCTCTTTGTGTTTGTCAAGAAGATATTCGATGAAGCACGGAAGCGAGTGGTCTGCATTGTCGAATACCAATTTTTCCGAGGATAAAAAAGCACGACAAAAATGAAGGTAGAGAGCACGCATGAAAAATAAAGAGTGCATCAAAATAAAACAAAAAACGAAATTTAAACAATGAGTATCAAATTGAATCGGGAACAAGACCGTGTGAAAGCACGATTCAGGTATCGCAAAAGAGACCAAGAGGGCGAAAAGCAAAAGTCCTCCGTGGTGAAAAGCCGTGAAACTCCAAAGTCATAGAAACAAGAATCGCAAAATTACCACGTCGCGAAAGCTGGACTGCTCGGTTACCCAAATACCCAAAATACCCAAAATACAAGATCCCCCATCCAGTGCGGATCGATTCCTCTCAAAAACCTGCGCCCGTTGCTCAACAGATAGCTTTCGCCCGCCCATGGGCGGACGACTACTTACGCTCCTCAAAGTCAAAAGCCCCAAGGTGCCCACCCCTGTCGCTGTACCTTGTGGACGACGCACCCGTGGCTGCCGGTCCGTCGTATGGACCCTCGAACCCAGGGGCGGCGCCCTGCGCGCCATGCGCGCTTTGCAAGAGCTGCTCTGCAGCATCGTGCTCACGCGACATGCCGCTACCGGAGGCGCTGTGGTTGTGACCGTGGGTGTTGCTACTATTGCTGGTGTTGTAGTAGTGGTACTGGTTCTGTTGCTGCTGCTGGTGAGACCGCGGCCGCTGCGTCTCGCGTAGCGCACTGGGATGCGCCTGGATAATGGGCGCCATCAATGGAGGAAGCGGAGACGCCGACGAAGACCATTGTCGCCCAGAGGGACAGGCCCGCGTCCTGTAGTGTCGACAAACACATCGTCGTCTCCTGTCATATGGGCCATGTGACCGCCCCGGCCGGCGAGACGGTCGTCCATGGCCATACCGTCAATGAGACGCATGTCTCGCCGTTCGTGCAGGCCAGCAAGACTCCCGTCTCCACCGCCGCCGCCGCCACCGCTGCCTCCGCCACCGCTGCCTCCGCCACCGCTGCTATTGGTGCTGCTTCCGCCACCGCTTGCATCGCGGAAATGCTCAAGCGGCGAGCGGACAAAATCGCGGCGCGTGTTGTTGCCACCGCTGCTGTTCCCAAAAGTTGCGCCCAGCTGGGGCATGGCCGCCATTGGAGCCGTGCCTGCAGGGGTTCCGCCCGTCGTGCTGGCGCCGCTGACACTCCCCATGACGGCCACATCGCTCAGACCCGAGTTGGTTCGCTCGAGAGTTGTGGCCCATGCCATTGCATTGTTGGCAGCAATCGCACCGGCAGACGACGTGGTCGGTGGCAGTGGCCGACGGTGGTAGATTGGCCAGATACAGTGCTGCCAGCGCCCTCGCCAAAGCCGACAAGACTCGCAGACCCGTCGTCGCTCATGCGGTCGTATTCATAGCCACCCACGGAGCGGCTGGCCGTGTCCAGATTGTCGTCGTCCATCATCATAGCATCAACATCGCGACCCTCCATGCCGCCACCAACGCCATGGCCCGTGCTTCCGCTGTAGTGATAGTTAGTCCCCATGCTGCGGATGTCGTCGTCATCAATGTCGTCGTCCTCGGTCATGGTAGAGCCATCCACCGTATCGCCGTCGCCGAGGGTGCGGCCACTGATACTGTTCGTTGCGCTGGCCGTGCCAACGGTGCTCATTTTCGTAATGGCCACGGGCTGGCCCTGGGCATCGAAAAAAAGCAGGCGTCAGAGGTCCCGGACAGGCATGCGCTCGACATAAAAGCGCCACCGCTACCCGACGAGGCAGGTGTCGCCTGGGGCGACGAAATGCTGCCCGGCCCAAAGCGATTGCTCGTACCTCCTCCTCCTCCCCCTCCACTTGTGACGCTCCCCCGGTTGGCAGCATAGGACGGGCGCAAGGTTGTCATTCCGGACAGGCCAGTAAGGCGAGAGATGCGGTCGGCCCGCTCGGCCTCGAGCTGTTGGTCGATGCATTGTGCTGGTGCCCAAAACGCTGTTGGCTGCTCGTGCCAGTGGCACCGCCGCTGAGGAGGAGCGGCGGCACATGGCCACCTCGGTGACCGTCTTTGATAGCCGTGGTCGACACGGCCGACAGCGATGTCGTTGTGCTTGTAGGCGTACCACTGGAAAAGAGTTAGCAATGCCTTCTTCCACTTCAACCTCATCCCAATCCAGCCAGTCTTGTCCCGTAACTTACGGCGTCTCCGACGGCGTGTCTGGATTCGAGGGCGGTTGCGGCAGATTGATGAAGGTGGGCTGGGCCACCTGGAGCGGTTGCGAGGTCGACATTGTCGTTGTCGCTGCTGGTTGGCTGGGCTGCCTTGTTGGTCGCGGAAGATAAAGGACAGGATTTGGTGTTCTCGTTCGCCGTTGTTCCGCGATTTGCGCAAACGGGCGTTGTTGGCAGTCGATGAATGCACAAGGGCCGTTGCAAGGGAGGATGCACAGGACGTGAATTGTTGTCGCTCGATAAGCTAACTCAGTCTGGGCTCGTTTTGCGTTTTGAGGCCAGTTGTGAATGGTGCACAGCGAGGGCCAACACGTGCTTGCGTGCGACCACGAAAGTACTCTGCGTCGTGGCGATGAATGCGCTATATTCGTGACGCCCGCAGGCTGCGTAAGACCTTCGTGGGAGCGCGGGAGCTGTGGTTTCGCGATGGTTGTAGTTGCTCTGGAGAAAACGAGGCTGGCAAAAGCTGCGCAGAGCAAGACAAAGGGGCTTGCGTGATCAGATGGTCTCGATCTAGGCCCCGTCGCTCTTTCCCTTAATCCTTTGATGCCCGGTTCTTTCTTTCTTCGGCGTCGAACGTGGTGTGCCTGCTGCATTTGGCAAGGTCTGGGCTTGGTGAAAGAGCAGGAGCAAAGGAGCCTGGATGATGGGCTAAGCGTAGTAAGGCATGACGTCGCAAGTCCACTGCAGTAGCTCTAGAACTACGGAGCAGTACCCTGTAGCCCAGTGAGGGTTGCTCCACTAACAGGGCCACTTTCACGAAGAACTGCGATACCACCTCCCGGCAGTGCACTTAGCGCGCATACTGCAAAGACAAACTAGGGGTCTTTTGTAAGGGCTCTGCGGAGTATTAAGCACTAAAAGCAGACCTCCATGCCCAACAACAAAGCAGGCATTTGCTTTTGCGGTGATTCGCGTTGGATTCATTCGCTATCCTGTGGTGCAAAGCGCAAGTCTACTATGTAAAAGCTAGAAATGCAGAAATACAGATATAAAGACGTGAAGCATAATGAATGAAAACCAAGCCGGAGTAAGCCAGAGTGAAAACACTCTTTTTAATCCAACAATCCACAGCAGCGAAGCAATTCATTGTACGGAGTACTCCGTTTTACAACACCCACTCCTGAGGCCGCGTGTCACTTCCGCTACTATCTGTTTGACCGCTGAGACGACGAGAAGGGCGTGGGCTGGAACTCTGCCGAGCGCATTGGCAGCTGGTGCTCTACCAGGGGCACTGTGTCGCTGTTTCCGCCGTCCCCCTTGCCGCTCCCGTCGTCCTGCACCGGCGGTGCCACCTTGATCTCGCCCCGGGCGATTTCCACGACCGAGATGAGCGGCAACAGGAGCATCAGCAGGGACAGCAGCTGGCCGAAGCTCCATGCGGTCTCGCCATTGTCAGACAGCGCCACCGACGGGTGGCCAAAGGCCTGTGACAGCAGCACGACGCGGACGGCGACGCCGATAGCGACGGCTGCCATGAGGGCCAGGCCAATCGTCTGGATGATGCGGTAGAAGCGCTGGGCGCGGCTGTGCAGGTACCACGTCGCCAGGATAAAGACGATGCAGTTGCCGGCGACAACGGCCACGGTCGCAATGTACTGGAACGCACCGGCGCTCCCCGACCACGCGGTTGCAGAGCTGTCTGAACCGGTGCTGTTGGTTTTCTGGACGCCCGACTGCAGCGCGCACGCCATGGGCAGCGTCTGGGGCAGGCCGTCGGCGAGCTCACGCAGCACAAAGATGCCGTAGATGCAGCTGAGCGCGAGGTTGATGAACATGAGTGTCTGGCGCAACCACCGCAGGACCCAGTCGCGCCGGAAATCATGCACGAGGGCGAGCAGAGCGGCGTTGTGCACCGCGGTCGACAGGAGGCCGAGCATCCAGATGAGGAAGAAGTGGTAGGGCACGAGCGTGTCAACTTGGGCGAGACCGAGGCTCTGGATGCCGATGCCCGTCACGATCTGCTGATCCGAGTAGCTGTTAAGCAGTTTGCGGCCGATGATCGCTGCTGTCGAGGACGGGGCGGGCGAGGCGATGTCGGCATCGCTACTGGCCTTCCGCTGCTGGGCTGCACGGCCCCATGTGTCCTGGACGACGAGCCCGGCGCTGATGCAAAGCGCAACGGTCGCTGTGATAATGAAAGAGAGGAGAACCTGATATGTCAGTTGCTGACTGCCGATATAAAAAGGGCATTTCCACGGGGACTTTTGGGTGCTGGATGGACTTACTCCAGCTCCAGCAATGCCTGCATTGCTGGGCGTGTTCAGTGGCACCACGGAGCAGTTAGCTGGCATCGCCGAACCGGGCTGCCACCGCAGAATATCGTAGATTTTGAAGATGCGGTGCCCTGGTGTGGGTAGGGAGCAGTAGCGAGAGGTAAGTCGTCATGAAAAGGACGAAAAAGAGAGGCTGAAAAAGAAGGGAAGGAGGACATCGCGACAAAGTTTGACAAGGCGTCCCAGTTTAGAAGGCACGCTTTGCTAGGGCTGCGCCTGCCTGTTTATGCGACTTTCTGTTTTTTGGGCGCCTGCCAAACAAGGGCTAATAAGGGAGATGACGACAATCGACAGGCAGGCACGACGGGTCGAAGCGCGCGACTAGCAAACAAGAAACATTGACCAAAAAGGATCGACAGGCAGGCTCAAAGCGGCAATAACGGTCTACAGGCAGGAAAGCGCAACCTTTGAAATGAAATCGACGTCAAACCCAGAGACGATCAGCGCCCCTTGGAGGCCACGGAGTACATATATGCACTCTTATTTTTACTTTATTTACTCCGTACTCGCCTTGTGCTTTCTTCAGTGGCGCACTTCCCAGACAACAAGTCTCGAATAAATTAGGTTTAAGCGCCCTCGATGGGAACCGCCGTCGCAAGTCCCTGGCTCCTCGTTCCTGCCCGTTCCTGACTGGCTCAGACGCGCTACGAGATGAGACACCGAAACAGGCAATGACGACAAATCGTGCCCGACGCTGCGAATATAAGGGTTGCGCCACAAAGCGACGCTGTGAGTTTAAGAAAAGCCGGGCCAGTAAAGGGCCGGACAGCTAAAGGATCAACGCCTTGGGACACGGTTATGCGAGCTCGCTAAGAAAAGGCCAGGGCAAAGGCGTAAGGAGTCATATTACGTGGCGGTTCGCGTTGGATCTCACCAGACAGCAAGATCCACGCATAAATTTACAAATGAAAAAGTCCATGAACATACAAAGTATATGTACGGGATACAGAGTAGCCGATGAGAATGTACTCTTGTTGAGCCCCAATCAGGCTATTTGTATGCTCAAAAACAATGTGTAATACCGAATGTGCTAGCACTAAGAATACACAGGCCAAAAAGACAATAATGATTAAACAGATAAAATGACAAAGAAGCACATAATACTACATGCAAGCCTCCATTCCCGTCCAGCTCCAAATAAAAGAGAGAAAACATGCACAGCCTTGTCCCCCTTGCTGCTGTCGAATCACTGTCCGCCATCCTGGCGTGGCCGTTTTCGTGACGAGAACGCATTCTTGACGATGCCGGGCAGAGACGAGAAATTGAACCCGCCCTTGTCGCCGTCGCTCGCGTCCTCAATGTCGTCCGTACTACCCTCATCGTCACTGGTGTCAAGGTGCCACTTGGCGGCTGACAGCGAGCGCTTCTTCGTACGGGGAGCGTCGCCGGGCCGCAGGGGCGTCAGCCTACTCGCGCCCTCCGACGGCTGGAAGCGACTCGCCAGAGCGGGCCGGTGCGCCGTGGCTGGAGAGTTGGATGCCGAGCCATTGGCACCGCCTCTTTGTTTTGGCACAGCGACAGGCCGGCTGCGCACCGTTGGTTGGCTTTGCGCCAAGCCCGGCGACAGAGACAGCGTCATCGGCAGCTCTTGTGACGGCTCTTGGGCTGCGTTGCTCTCCTCCCCCTCTGCGTTGGGCGCCGACGTCAGCTTCTCGCCCATGCTAAGGTCGACACTAGCTGCACGAGGGCGCCGTCTGAAGCCGTCCGCCCCACCGTCTTCGGCATCTTCAATATTGTCTTCCTGCAACGCCTTCTCTTGCGAGGTAGACGGCATGCTGGCACCTTCGATGTCGAGATAGGGATCGAGCAGCGCCTGTTCTCTGGCTTTCCCGGAAGCTTCCTCCTTGGCCGCGCCGCAGCTGCTGCTCGCATTGACCGGGTAGGCCGGCTTGGGCGTGCCTCAGCCTCAGCCTCGGATTCGGAGACATGTTTCTCTGTGTCGCCATTCATGTTGCCGTTGGTCCGGGTAGCTCTGGCCCCTCTCCGCATGCGTGGCTGGGAAAGGACTTCTGCCGCCTCCTCTATCGACGACTCTTTGCCAGCATCCTCTCTGCCGCCATTCTTGTTGGCTGTATCCTCATCGCTGTCGGACTCGGCGACAAACTCATTGCTTTTGTATGCTGCTGGTGACCGTTTGCCTTTGGCAGCGGCAATGGCTTGCATAATGGAGCTCGTAGAGTGCAAAGCGGGTGCGCCGTCGGCGCTATCCGAAGCCGCCTCCTCTCCACCCTGGGATGGCCTAGCATCAAAGTCCACATCCCAGCCCTGGCCAACCTTTTCGTTCGCATCGTACTCCTTGATCAGGTGGTCACAGATCTGGCGCACTGACTTGCGGTTGTAGTTGGGAACGGAGCGCTTCAGACGGCTCCACACCAACTCGCGTGCTGCGCGTTCGTACCGTTTCCGGTAGGACACGTCGACTAGCCGCGGCCAGGGGATCTTGTCCTCGCGACCCACGTTGGAGTCGCGAATGGACTTGATCAGCCGGTACTTGTCCTCAGTCGTCATGGACCTCACCTGCTTCCGTGTGCGATCGTTGATGGGGCGCGCCGTCTCTGGGACTGTGAGGCCATCCTCCTCCGGCGTGATGCCAAGGAGCGGCAAGCGCGATTTGGCTTGCGAGCTGTTGGCTGTCTTCTTTGCTGGTGTTTTGGCCGTACCTGGCGTTCGTAGCGGCGAGCTCTTGGCTGGGGTCAAGCCGCCGAGTTTGAGAAGACGTTTGTGTGACCTCTCGGCCTTGACTTGGCTGTTGGAAAGCTCGGTGGGCGGTGGTGGCCCCACAAATTCGCCGTCCGCGGTGAAGTGGTAGGCCTCCTGGATTGCCCGCCACTTGGTCCGACACTGGCGCGCCGTCCGCGTGTGGTCCATGCGCGTGCTGACCACCTGCCACGGAATGTCCCGCACGGCGTCCGGGTGCAGTGTTGCTGTGTCCTGCTTACGTGACGTCTGTATTTCGCGCAAGAGTTGGCCCACGATCTGGCCCAGTCTCTTCTCCTCGTCGAACCGCCAGTAGGACAGCAGGACATTGTCGCCGCAGACGACGCGTTCGTTCCAGCGCTTGCGCACATCCTCGCTTGAGCGGTCCATGGCACCGGCAATCTCTTGCCACTTGTTGCCGTGCTTGGCCACAAGCTCCGCCAACTCAGCGTCTTCCTCGTCGTCCAGTGGTACAGCTGTTTGAAGTTGTGGAAGATGCGCCGGCACCGTAGAATCACCTGTAGCCGCTTTTTATCAGGGAACTCGGACACTATCTCGTCCACATGGCTGTGTGCTTCTGCGCGTTTTCATGGACCAGCGTGTTGAAGTCGGCTTGTGAGACATGGTTCTCTTCCATGTACTTCGCTGCAGCTGCCTGGAGCGTCTCTAGCTCTCGTGGCGTGAAGTTACCCTGAGGGCCCTTTTTTGTCGAGCTTTCGTCGCCGGCAGAGGCAGCCACGAGGACCGCGACGCCGGAGTCCGGATAGTAGAACGCTTCTTCGCGCTTTGTCGTGCAGGTGTCCGAGGGTTCTCGTCGTGGTCGCTTTCTGGTGCGTCAATCGTCGCACGCTTACGTTTGCGGGGAGACTTTGCTGCTGAAGGCACCCTGGCTCGGTGTCGGCCTGCCCACCATGGGCCACATCTGCGGCTTCAGTGCCGTTTGCAACTGCTGCTGGCTCTGGCGCTGTCTCTTGACCAGGGACAAAGGATTTCTTTGCAACCTGCCTCCTTGTGCGTTGCGAGTGGCACGTGCCGTGGCGGGCGTAGCCTCTGGCTCTGATTCTGCCTCTGGCGCCTCAACAGGTGCCTCTGATTCGGCAGCCGGCTCTTCTTCACTTGTTTGGTCGGCCTGGAGCGCTTCCTCCCCTTCGGCTGTGTCGGCTGCTTCGGCCTCTCCGTTGGTAGCTTCTGTCGCTACATCTGGGTTCGTTCCCGGTGGCAGGATAGATGGGATGTCTTCCATTTCATCGTCAGAGCTTTCGATCTCTGACTCATCTAGCTTCGCGACGAAGGCAGACGCGGCATCGTCGACCGACAGCTCCTCCTGTCCGGCGCTGGCTTCCTTGTCCTCCCCATTAGAGTCAGAATCGGAGCTAGAGTCGTTTGCAGAGCTGGAGCTATCCGCATCGTCCGAGTCGCTCCAGTCGCTCGAATCGATATTATGAGCCGGAAGTATTCCTCTCAACGGCACTAATGTTGTTGTCTTTGCCTTTGCTGCTGTTTGTGCCTTTTCTTTGCTGGTCGTAGTCTTTGCAGGGGCTTTTTGCTCCGATGCACTCTCATCATCGTCCTCGCTTTCACTGCCGCCACTGCTGCTGGTGCTGCTGGTGCTGCTATAAATGTCCGAAGAGGAGGCTTCGCCGTCATCGTCGTCGTCGCTGCTGTCAGACGCGTCTCTGGAAGGGGCAGGACGGTTGTTGCTTGGACCTTGCGACTTGGCACTCGCTGTCGGTTGGCTTGGAGAATTTAAGACGGTGCTGAGAAAGACTTTTCGCTGTGCAGGCTGGTATCCATCATCGTCATCGTCGTCGTCGTCGTCGTCGTCGTCGTCGCTGCTGTCGCTGTCACTCGCGGCGTCGCGGCTAAGCAGCCCGCTACTGCTCGCCAACGCGTCCATCACCTCATCCGGCTCGTCTTGATGTTGGATGCAGACCCAGAATCAGACCCAGAATCAGACTCTGAGTCGGAGCTGGTATCGGAGTCGATCGGCACCAAGGCCTTGAGCCGCGTGGCTTTGGCCATGGGCGGCATGGTTATGGCTGGGTTGTGCAAGGGCGCGCAAAAAAAAGACCAGACCTCAACCGCTACAACGCCAAGGGACGTAGAAGATATACCGTAGGTCGGATATCGAGCTGCGCAGAGTCGAGATGGAAGCGGATTGGGGGCTTTGCGTTGTTGGTGGCGGTTGCCGTCGCGTCGATTGCGTCGGGTCGCAGCTGCCTTCGTTGGATGTTCCTTCCCACTTGCTCCGTTCTTGCGCCCCCAAAGAATGGAAAGCGCGACGCGCACGCAAAAGAGTCTCGCGCACGAAAAGGGAAGCTTCAAACGGGAAAGATCTAATGCGCCACGCGATTGCCGCTGTCGTGGCTGCTCTGCCGCGTCTTGGTCCCCTTGCCGTTGTGTTGTCGGCGACAATTGAGCGAGGCTGGGCACGTTGGTTCGAACGGTTTGCGATGAATAAACCTATTCGGAAAATAACCCCCCCCAAAAAAAAAGAGGCCGGGTGTTGGCGCTAGTCGTAAAGTGGGGCTACCTGTCGCTGTCGCGACAGAGGGGAAGTGTCTTGAAGCTGTAGGTCTCCACTTTTCCCACCTCACTTACACGGCAAACGGCAGTTCCGACAATATGATCTCATTCACGTTCATGGTCAGGCAGCAACAGGGCCGATGAAGAATCAATGCCGTCGGGAAATTTGAGTTGGAATACTTTACTTTTTCAGGATGTAAACTCGTTTTCTTCTAGAAGCCAAGCATGGCGTTCAACAACGAGAGATGTAATCTGAAGTAACTACGTGATATCTGACTTCACTTGCCTATGAGCTGGCGGCGTAGCTGTATCCCATTGATTCATCTCAAACCGTAACCTCAAAACATGTTTGTTTCCCTCTCAAGCCATTACAAAGCTACTACTTCCCGCCTAGTCGTTTCCACCCCGTCAGCAGCCTCTCTCAGGTCATCATCTGCTTCATCATTGGCGTCTCCGTCGTCCTGCTTTTGATCTTCATTGGCCAGGGAATGGGCGTCTTCTTCGGCAACTGCCCCGCTCAACATTGTAGGCTGCTCCTCTAGTTGCTGCAGCAGGCTTCCGTTTCGGGCTCTGCGGCTCCCCCCGCCACGTTCGACTCGGGCGACGAGGCGACAGTGTTTGCAGTCTCGCACTGGCCCCTCTCCTCCTCGGTTACAGACGGCGTCTGGGGCCGGCACTCCTCTTTGAAATACTCGGCAAAGATGTCTGAGCCTCCACTTGAATGATGAGATGCAATCAACAGGTCATCTCCGCCCTCCACAGCAGTGACAGCGCTGTTCTCCCTGACGCTGCGGTCCACTTCTGTTGAGCGGCTGGCTGCGCGGGATGGCGGGAGTGGTGGAAGCGGTGACATGGGCGGCGGCGAGACAGGTCCCATGTCACGGTACAGGAGCCCGCGAACGGCTTCCTTGGTAGTGGTGGGTGGCCTATCCTGGCCAACGGGGGGATGAACAGCGGTGCAAGCGCAGAAGGACGCCGTCTGGGAGGGCGGATGGAAAGCATGTCCCACATCTCTTCCTGGTTGAGCTTCTTGTCCTTTTGCGACGGCTCGGTCAGGTGGCGCACTTGCCCATGACTTGGTAGCTCCGGCCCGTGTATACCGCTGTCGTCTGAGTCCTCTGAGTTGTCAATGGTATTATTGCTGTCCCTCGCTGCGACAAAGGCGGGGGCGGGGGTGCCATCTTTTCGGCCATGTCGCGCAGGTCAAACGTGGACTTGCGAGTGAGCAGCATTCTGCCGGTGCCTTTCTTCAGAGAGGACCATGCTTTGGACAGGATCGAGGGAGGTGGAGGGGACTTGTCAGGTAGCACAACTGTCTTTTCTGCTCCTGGGGCTGCACTTGCTGAAGCTCCAGACTGGCTCCGCTTCTTGCCATTGCGGATCTTTTGCTTCCCATTCTGCTGGCGGGCTTCAACCATGAGGTCGTTGAGTAGATCTCGCTCCCGGAGAGCCAGCAGACGAGCAGACTCGCGCTCCGTCTCACGGCGACGTCTCTCAGCACGGTCACGGGCTCGAGGTCGGCTTGCTCGCGGAACCAGGCCTTGCGCTTCTCGCTGTTCTCCTTGGACTGTTCGGGCATTAGCATAAAATCCCCTTCCATGCCGTCCGGTATACGCGGAGGAGCAAAGTCAGCCATCGTAACGCAGGCACCGCCAGCTCCACCGCTGTTGCTGCTGTTGGCACGGCGTCTGCCGTCGCCCGATCCGCTAACTGAACTTCTCGCATCAGAAGCTGTTCGAGGCCGTGGGTTGGGCTGGCTGGCTGAAGACGCCTCTCTGTTCCGAAGGCCATTCGGAAGCTGAATCCCCCTGCTGTGCTTTCCGCATTCTCTCTGAGGCTGTTGGATGGTTGTGTAATGGAGCGGAAGTGTGATCGTCGGAGGGACGGCGTGGGCTCGGAACAAATTGAGCTTCTGCATCCCGCCGCTCAAGCTGTTGCCAATTTTGCTCACAGAGCTGCTTGTACTGAACGAGCTGTTCTTGCTGTTCTTGCTCACGCAGCTGTTTTGGGTGCTGCTAGGCGTGACAGTACCAAGCGGCTTGCAGGCCTCTGTAACTGCTGTCTCCGTCTCCTTTTCTTTACCCTTTCCCAAGGGCATGGCATCTCCAAAATCATCCTGGTTTTTCCTTGCCGACGGGCGGTCTGCACTTTCGCCCTCTTGGTGCGGCGGTCGAGTCGAGAAATAGTCTTCCTCTGGGGCACTGTCTTCAAGAAGCTTCTGCATCTTCTGGTTGTCACCCTCGATCTGCTTCTTGGCTGCAAGAAGCAGCGACTGGCGCTGGAAAAGCTTGACGTTGAGGTCGAGATTCTTGCGCGACTCGGAACGAGACATCTCAAACGCCAGTTTTCCCACCTGAGGAGAGGCCAATACTGCCTTTTGGTCTGCCAGCGGTGTCTCGGTAGTATCATAGGGTTTGGCAGTGCCCTTGCCTTTAGCTTGTGAATCGACAAGCGACGACTCGGGCCGAATGTTTGAGTACAGGCTGCGCTTTCTCAAAAGTACTGTAGACCGTTTGTGTGGCACAGGCGGTTGTGCAGGTCGCCGAGTGTCTTCGTCAAGGGCACCGGGAACCGACTAAGCACGACTGCCACTTGCTGCGCAACTGCAATGCCCTGCAAGACCCCTTTGGACTGCTCCTCAGTGTTGCTTGGTGCATCTGGGATTGCCGTTCGCACGGAGGCATTGCTGTCACCCGATATGTTCCGCAAAAGAGATGATGTTCTTCCGCTCGACACGCTGGAGGCATTGGTGACGATTTTGGTGATTGAGTCGCGGCCAAATCTGGAAGAAAATATAGATTGGCGGCTGGGAGCACCATCCATTTCCAAGAACCACTCTGGCAGAGGCGACGTGAGGGCACACTGGCGCCCTTCTTGCTCGGCCTTGATCTTTTCTAAAAGATAGTCCCGAGCGTACTGCCATGGATCAGCTGGCCGAGAGGAGGACTCCGTCTGTTGTTTGTCCTTCAGCCCCGTGGTGTCGCCAAAACCTGCGTCTCTGGTGTTAACAACACGCCCCTGAAGCTCTTCAAATGATGCGCTACAGTCGTCTTCGTCATCTCTTGGATTCTCATCTGAGAAGCGTACCGACTTTGACGGGCGACGCTGAGAAATCGGGCGGAATCTGTCAGCTGGCAAGTCCGGCATGACCGGAACTCCGCCGCAGCTTTGTTCTCCCGCTTTGAATTTTGCAAACAGGCCCTCGGTCGACTTCCAACTAGACTTGATCAATTTCATTGTGCGCTCCGAAGGGGTGGGAGCTGGGTTACGTGAGGGCTGTTCTTTGAGAGTCATTGTTGACTTGGTTGCTTTCAGTGCTGGGAAGGAAGGGAACTTTTGCGTATCTTGCTGGCCAGGGCCGTGGTGCTGGTCGCTGTACAAAAGCCTAGGGCTCTGACAGTCTTTATCAATTGCTTTCCCTTTGTCCATCACTAGCCCTTCCGGTCCTGTAGTGAAAACGTCGTCTTCGGCATCCACAGCAACGGCCGTGACAGGACTCCCAGACGCAAGAAGCGGTGAAGCAGACCGTGGCTCCTGGTCAGACGAGGCGGCCTGAAGCTCGTCTGCTGGACTGATTTCGACTCTCGTGCCCCCAGCTCTGGTGGAGATGACTTTGAACTGTCAAAAGACGCTTGGTTGTTTCGATGGCTACTGCTGGGAGGAACCAGACCCATCCAGAGCAGCTCTTGCTCATCTAGCTCAGCCATGCCGTGAGGAGCCAGTGGATGCATCACAAGCTCCGAAGTAGAGCTGTATGAAGAGGCGTACGTCGAAAAGCTTTGCCCCGACATGGACGACGACGAGTTCTTGAGGATGGACTTGATGCGGTTCTGTGGAGGCTCAGTAGCGCTGTCGCGCTTCCCACCCGACTCGTCCACTCTGAAGATGAATGCGGGCGCCTCGCATATACCGAGTCCAGTCTCTTCATGAACATCAAAGACCTCGGCATAGGTAGCTTTGACAGACTCAACGCGAGCCAGGTACCCAGTCAGTGCAGGCCAGATCTCGGCCGGCCAGCTGCCAATCCCGATCTGGGAAAGAAGGTCATTTTGAAAGGCCTCTGCTCGGGCCTGGCAATCTCCGCCTCCAAAGCGTGTCTCGGCGTCCATGAGAACAAGGTAGATCTTTTCGCGCACAATACGAACTTCTTGTACGTCGATGCATGGTACGGGGTAGGAAACGAGGTATGGTGGGAACAGGGCGTTCAGAAGCTGTATCGTAAACTCGGTTTTTGTGCTAGACTTGAAGTGGTGGCAAATTGTCTTTATAAGGTGTTAGATGTCAGGTCTCAGACAAAAGCTCCATTGAAGCAGCCAACGGTGAGTGCTTGAACTTACGCAGATTCGCGTGCCAAGAAACACAGTGCGGAAAAGGTATTGTGCTTGAGTATTTTGAGCGATCAAGTGCTCAAGCACATCAAGCGTTGGGTCCATTTTCTGACGGGCATTGTCAAGTTGGCGCTGGCTTCGGATTCCCAACTTGTCCGCAATGGCGTCCAGATCTTGGCGTCTGCGACATTCGAGGCCGGTGATGGCGTCGATGCTGTGGATCAGATTGATGTTGCTCCAGGCCACGTCGTCCTCATCCTGGAAAAAGACCAAGCCCAGGAGACGGTTCTTTTCGCTGGAAACGCTCTCTCGCTTCGGTATGTTGAGGTCCTGCATGCTCCCCGGACTGCCGGCGAGCATACTGAGATGCGCGTTTGACTTTTTGAGGGCTTTAATGGCGGTGACGACAGTGCTTAGCACAGACATGTCGCGATCAAAGGCCGTCAGACGTCGCTTGAGCGCCTCTTCATGAGGACTGCTTGCTATCGGTGGCGCTCAAGAGCTTGTCAATGAGCTTTTTCGTTTCGGTGTTGTTCGTCCACGCCTCAAGGAGCAGTGAGGCTGGGGATGGTGTTCGGGCTGTGGTTGAGGGACAAAATGCATCGAAGAGAGGTCAGAGAGGTCCATAGCTTGCATAATATTGCATCTCCAAGGGCTGAAATGCTTACCTAGACAAGGCCCAAAAAGAGAAGACATCGTTCATCAGCCAGCCATCCTCGGCTACAGCCTCCTGGAATAGTATCGAAAAGAAAGAAAACGAGTTGAAGTTTGAGTATCTAGAGCTGTGCGCAGGGGGGGACAGTCGGTGAAGATGCTGATAATATTTTGAGTTGTGAGAGAGAAGAAAGGCCCAGGGTGAGGGGCACGAAAAGAAAGAGCACCTGGGGAGGCCAGCGAGAGAAGGTGATATTATGGGAAGGTACGACCCATGAACTTCAATGACAAGAAATTACCGAATACGGAAGGAGCGACCCATATCTCCAAGCATCGCCGAAAGCTCAATAAAAGTCCTCCTAAGCCAGGGTCAACGGCAAAGGTGGCAAAGCAACTGTGTAAGTTGGTCGCGTTTATTTCACGACCTGGTACAGAATAATTACGAGTGTAATTGGTTGCTTACAGACACTGCAAATTGCGAGACAGCTCAACATGTTCCTAGCTGTGCCTGCCAAGTCGCAAGAATGTGGAAAAATAGGCCGATTTGGGTCACGTGGAGCAAGTATTGATTTTGCTCCACCGCGCCTTCCCTGTATTTTGAGTGTCACTGTGTTCAGCTTCCCATTCTAGAGGCGTTTTAGAGGGCCTTGGCAGCTTCCCTAAGTTTACGCCCGGATTGAGGCAACCAGAGGTACTTTTTCGTCTCATTTCAGAATTCGACAAAATCTTGGCCTTGCCCATTCCCTCCGTCGTCTTTAGGCCACTCCTACATTCAGCAATTCCTCATCCTCCTCGCAACGCTCTCGCCGGTGTCGTCCATGCTGGTGCGCTGCAGATGCTGCCCTTGACGCCAACTCGTTTAAGAGCATGAGATCGTTGTAGAAGAGCATCACGACACGCGGCAAGACGACGACCAGCTCCGAGACGACGGCAGAGCCAGCTCGCCACGAGTGATTGCCGTTGCAGACTGACCTGCAGGAGGCATATCAGGGCTCTTGCTTCTCGCATCTTGCTTCTCGAATCATGCGGCCTCCATTCTACGGGGTGCGGGTGACGCAAGCTCAGACCGCGTTGGGCGCGAGATATGGCCCTTCCTTTGTAGCACAACACGGAGCGCCAGAGGCAAAGGCCAGTCAATCTGCGTCCTCCAGCTACCGGCCTTCGAGCGTTGTGAGCTGTCGCACGGCTGACGCGCCATTTCCGCGCAATGTGCGTGCCCAAAGACCATGCCGGGCGCATCGGCATTACTCCTCGTCAAGCAACCCATCACCCGGGGAAGACGACAGCCGCAAACCCAATGGCCAAGGCCAAAACCAAGGACAGGGATCGTCTGGCACCGGCGGCGGTGGCGAGAGCACTATCTGGCACAAGATGCTCGAGTCGGCGGCCACGTCGTTTGCGTCCATTGTAATGGTCGGCATCGGCTTTGGTATTGCTGGTTACGGCTACCACCACTACTACAAGACCTTGGTATTGCGCAAGATGACGATTGCATTTGAGCCCGGCGACCCGGTCCTAGAGCTGGCGGCAATGAGTCGCAGTGTTCCCAAGCACATTGCAGGAAACGCCCTGGACCCGCACTTTGAGCATCCGGCGGGCAAGGGCAGCGGGAGCGAGTCGTCTGACGCTGACGGCGACAACCTCGACTACACGGACACTGACACGACAACGACAATGACGATGACGCCGGCGATGATGGCCGCGGCCACTACTGGATCCGGAGACCCGAGCAAGAGCTGGTCAACGGCATTGTGTCGGGGCTGACGATTGGCCACTACCACCTGTTTATCGGCGAAAAGGGCACGGGCAAGAGCAGCATGCAGCTCGACGCCATGGCGCAGATTGATGCCGAGGGCGTGGCCATGTTTGACGCGCACGCAGACCTCGAGATCTTCCGCATCCGTCTCGGCAAGGCACTGAACTACGAGTTCAACGAAGACTACATTGGCGGCTACTTTAGCGAGCGCGGCCCGCGCGAGACCACGGCGCTCCTTGACATTGAGCGCGCGCTCAACAAGCTCGAGAAAGTTGCCGTGAACCGGCGCAATGCCACCCGGCCCGGCGTGCGCCGGCGGCCGCTGGTGATCATTGTCAACCAGATGCACCTGATCCGCGACGACGAGGATGGCGTGACTTGATTGAGCTGCTGCAGCAGCGTGCCGAGCAATGGGCTGCGTCGGTCTCGTGACCATGGTCTTCAACAGCGACGACTACTGGGTCTATGAGAGGTTCAAGCAGCTTGGCAGCGCGTCTTGAGGTGCACAGCATCCAGGACCTGTCGCGACACCAGGCCATGGAGACGTTTGAAACGGTACCGGTGGCGGCACTTTGGCGAGGCGGGTCAGCGATGATCTGGCGTCCGACATCTACGAGCGCGTCGGCGGTCGGCTGACGTTCTTGAACCGTGTGGTGCGCAGCATGACATGCTGTGGACGTGCCGGCGGATCATGGAGGCGGAGAAGATGTGGTTCCTGGGCCAGTGCTGGATCCTCGGTGGAGACATGGACGACGATGTCATGGACCAGCAGAAGTGGGCAGCGGCAGCCATGGTGCTTGCCCAGGCGCTTGTCGACAAGGAGGCCGAGGAGTGGGAGTCGAAGAAGCAGGAGGCCGCCGAGGCGTCCGAAGCTGCCAAGGCGCAGGGCTCCAAGAAGACAAACGCGGCGCTTTCCAGCCAGCGGGCACCGCACCGCACTTGGCTGCCGTCGGTTTCACTGCACGAGGCACAGCAGATCCAGACGCGAGCCGACTTTATCCGCGAGATGGACCGGCGCAACCTGTTTTACCATCGACAGCCACGCGCAGGTGCGGGCGTCGTCGGTGCCGATGCAGTGGGCGCTGCGGGAGATATGTGAGATGCCCGGGTTCCGCGACCACCTCGACGCGACGGTGCAACGCATTTCCGATATCGAGAGTCTCGGCCGCACACGCGAGCTGGTGGCCAAGGACCTGGTGTTGGGCGGCCACTACGAGCTGTCCTCAGGCAAAAAAGACGGCGGCGGTAACAGCGGCAGCGGCAGCAAGACCGAGGTCCACTTCCGGGGTTGGAGCCCACACGAGCGGCCATCGAGAGACCCGCCAGAGCCGGGCAGTGGGAAGACCACATGAGAGGCATGGCTATCTTTCTCTTCTTTTCTTCTTTCTCTTCTTTTCTTCTTTCTCTTCTTTTCTTCTTTGTGTTAATTTTTTTTGGTCTCACTCATTTTTGTCCTTTGTCTCTTTTGTCTCATTTGTCGTATTTTTCGTCCACATGTCACAACTCACATTTCCAAGGTGCTCCTTGCTTCGTTTCTTCTCTTGTCTGTCTTCAGGATTTGGAAATTCAAAGGAACAGGATAAATGGATGGCTAGGTGAGGGCTGAATGCATGTCTCATATTTATTGGTTTCTGGGGAGGGTGTTGTTGTCTGACCATTGGCCTCTACGATGTGCACAGAGGAGTCGTTTTCTATGCCTTTTTCTTTTCTCTTCGGCTTATTGTCATTTATCTCCTCCCTTTCTCTGGCTGCAAAGCAACTGAGTGAGACATTCACTGCACCCTCTTTCATAATGGCCATTGAGATGTCGCGACAAACACGGCCGCCAGCTCTCCACACACGCATATCGGTGTGCTTCAGCCTCAGCCCACCTCTCCTCTTCCTTACGTCCCCCCGGCTACACACTCGGCTTACACGGCACGGGAAGAAGTAGCAAACGCCCGCTTAGGAATGTGATATGGCATCGGCCAACGCATGAGACAAGACAACAAGGCGACAGAACACGGCGACAGGACGAGCCTCAGCGGCGTCAGAGCAGACGCCTTTTGTTGCCCAGCCGCCATTCTTTGAGCCCATTTTGCATTCACCAAAAAGGGCCATTGTCGACGCCCGGCATGCCCCCTTGCCGCCCCCATGTCGTGTCTCACCGTCTCACCGGCCCCTTGTTGTCTGTTGCCAAATGTCCGCCTTGTCTTCCTGCCACGGGCGTCTGTCGTATGTACGGATATTCTCCGCCCGTTTTACAGTTGACCTCGTATTCTTCCGAACAGTGCACGAAGTAAGACAGAAGAAGCATGTGGCAGATGACCCATTCTCGGCCCCCTACGGAGTGAGTACACGAGTACATGTATGTACGTCAGTGACAGATGGCTGGGCTGTGAGCGCCTTGCTTCGTGCTCCGTTGGCAACAACGTTGTTGCCGTCTTTTATTGGCCAAGTTATTCTACTTGTTATCTATCCCAGCTCACCGTTTCAGCAGCACAGCAGGCACCATACCATGGCACCGAGTTGCTGCACAGTAGCTCGAGTGGGTACATGTACGACGTACAAGTACATGTACATGTACAAATATACTCGTACAAATACGGCCTGCCGAGATCTCTTCCTCCACATTCGTCACTTGTGCACCGCGTTGCATCTCCCACTTTCATTTCTCGTCGTTTACATCTTTCTGACCCCTGCTTTTAGCTCGTCTTGGAGTACTTTTTGGCATATATTGGTCTTAGTGCTGTTCCTGCGTTGCTATTCTTATCCAGTCAGCGTCTTGCTTTCACTGCCCCTCCTCACGGTCACTACCTCCTCTCACAGCAAGACTGCAAGGGTGGGCAGTACAACAGCACGGAGTACGGAGTACATGTATTACATGTACATGTACGGAGCACACACATAAGCAACCAGGATGCGCCTTCGCTTGAAGGATCCACACTAGCAGAAGCCAAAAAATGATCGCCCAGCTGTGCATTTGCTGGATTGCCTTTCAGTGTCTGTGCTTTTTTAGCCTTTTTTGCCTTGTTTTTCTTTCTTTTCTTTCCGTTTCTTTCTACAAACCTTTGGTTCGTGTCAAAGTGTCTTGCTGGTGTTTCTTGTCTAGGGATGTCCCTGGCCATTGAGATTCCGGTGTACGAAATCAGGTCATTTTCACTTTGGCAAACTCACTTTCTGCCGTCTTATCCTTGCATCTAGAGTCCATTTTATCCCTTTTGCTGGCATTTCTTCAGAGCTAGCAAAAGGGCGGGCGTCCATACCAAAAGAGGCAAAAAGAAAACCAAGAAAGTCTACATATACTCCGTAAAGAGTCGAGAGATGGGTGGACACGCTGAAAAGAAAAGAAAAGAGAAGTGGGCAACAACAGCCCTCCAGTCATGCAGCTCTGCTCTTCTGGGAGCCAAACAGACCAGGACAAGCCAGGACAAACCTGAGCTAGTTGAGAAAGGAGGGGTGTGCTGCATTAGGGCGTCGAGACGGGGATCATTTTCAGAGGCAGAGAGACAGTATTCAAGTTCGCTTCCATGGTATGTCAGGCAGTACTCCGTACGCTGTTCATGTACGAGCTGAAAAAAGGTCAGCGCAAGCTGTCTGGCGTATCAGAAGCCAAGGCGCGCAGCCTAGCAAGATCAGCCAAGATGTATGACGGGTTACAAGTACTTGTGCATGTACATGTATGTACTGTGCACTCATCAGGCGAGATGTGATGAGGGCAGCGTCGGAACGACGAGCGTCACTCGTGATCTCTTGGTGAGCGGGAACTGATACGGCGCCAGGTCACCGCCAGTCTGGACGAGAGGCTAATGTTGTTAATAGGACAGGGAAGCCTAAAATGACCCGAAAGGGACGACGAAAAGAACACCAAGAGGGCACCAAGAGGGCACCAAGAGGGCGCCAAGAGGGCGCCAAGAGGGCACCAAGAGGACACCAAAACGACAGGCCATGGATCAAGGGCCCACGAGGATATCTCGTTGCTGCTCTGATCCTCGAATCATATCCAAAGCCGGTCAGGTGAGCCCCAAATCACGGAGTGATTTCCTTGTTCTTCTTTTTCTTACACCGTGCACACCATCTTCTTTCTCTCCCGTTGCCGGTCGGGTCGGGCAACGTTCGTCGTGTCGTCGGGAAAACTTTTTCTGTTCTTTTTTTTTTTTTTTTTTTTTTTTTCAAAACTCTGATTATCCCTGTCTGGGCCGAAGACGATGCCCAACTGCCAGACACCAAAGTGTCGGTGAAGAAGACCGGCGTATTTAGCGAGAAAATAGCACATTGACAGACGCGAGAAGAAACATACGTGCACGTGAAAACATAACAGAAAAAAAAGAACCGGAATCCCGAAAAATGGAAAGAAAAAGGCAAGATGAGAAAAAAAAACTTGGAACAAACGCTAGATATCCTCGTATTGGAACATTAAAAGTCACGTCTGTTTGCTCATAGAAGGGGCTGGCAAATAAGCGAGCAGCTGAAAACCAAAAAAAAAAACAGAAAAAAAAACAGAAAAAAAAACACAAAAAAAAAAACAGACATCTCGTTGCATCCTTTGCAACCGGACGGTCTGTTCCGCATTTCGTCGAAGCGAGACACGGAACAGAAACAGAAAAGACCAGTGACAGGAAAAGGGAAAAAAAGAAAAAAAAAGGGGGGGGACCCGATGTCTGTTCGGATATGGGCAATGGGTGATGCACCAATGGATGCATGTTGTGAATGGTGTGAGAGGTGCGAGTGGTGTGGACGATGCTCGAGTAGCAAAGCGATGCAAGGCGTGAGGTGTGAAAATAAGGGGGAGGCAAGCAAAAGAAGGAGGCGCCCCTGCGAGCTGATCAACCACGCAGCGATTCGGGCAGGCAAGCAAATGGTCCAATCCAATACCGCCCTCTGTCGGGCTGGACTCCGTGGAGAGCGAGAGAGCGAGGCGAGAGAGGGCAGTGTTTGACAAGCAGGAAAAAGAGCCGAATAGGGAAAACGCCGTCGAATCCTTTTGCGTTCAGCTCGCATCCCTTTTTCTCTTTGCTTTTTATGAGTTTACTCGTACTTTTCTTTTCTTTCTTTCTTATCCTTGGCACCTGCTAGCCTGATACGACCAGCAAGTATCACATGTACAGAGTACTTTGTACGAAGAAGGTACCGTGTGGTGACGATCGAGGATACCAGTAAACAGAAGCAGCAACGAGCTGAACCATGAGAGGGAGGTGTCGCACCCACACCTCGCGTATTCGTATCCTGCCTTTTTTTTCTTCTTCGAAAGCAGGCGATGCATGATCATGGACAATTCAACATAAGGCAGAGGGAAGAATGCCTCATTTTCTTCCGTAATCATAGTCAAAGAAGCTTTCTCCTTGACCGGACCCGTCGATTTCTCGTCCGTAATCCGTGGGGGACGACAGGTGCTAGTGACGGACGAGATGCATGTATTGCTGATCTTTGGGGCACTGGGCCATGTCTGTGCTTTTCCTCTACTTTGTATTACGGAGCAATACATATGCATTGAGATGTTTTCGTATCTTACACTTGGCCAGCCTTTTCGGAGAGCTGTGCTGGAGCGGGGAAACAATTACAGGGGTAGGCGCTTCTCCTCTTTCTAGCTCTCGTAGGAAAGTCGAGAGGAGTTGAAAAAAGAATAGAAAATAGAATAAAAAAGGAGGGGGAAAAAGAAAAAGAAATAGAGACATCACGTTTTTCTTGCCTCTCGTGCCCATCATGCCAACAGATCACACAATCAAGAGCAACAGGTTTCAGCCCAGACTACACACATACATGCACATTACATGCCAAAGGCAGCTCCAGTAAAGGGAGGGAAAGGGAAGAGAGAGAAGAGAAAAGGACTTGTATATACGTACGGAGTAATACAGAGTAAAGAAGACACAGAGTAAAGAAGTGCCACTTGGACAAAAGAAGGAAACCAAGCACAAGACACCCAAGCGACGCGCTGGCAGGGATGATGAGGGAACAGGAGATTCTTTTCCAATTTCTTCTTTTCTTCTTTGTTTTTCGTTTCTTCTCGAGGGAATTGGTGGGTTTCTTTTTGGATTCTTCCAACAGTGTGGGGAAAAGAAAAATATGAAAGTTTAGGAGTCGAGGAACCTGTAAATCATGACCTGGCGGGGGCTTGACGGGTGCCATTGAGATGCTGGGGCCAGGGCATCCGCCAAAAAAATAAGGGGAAAAGAAGGGGAAAACCGACATGAAAGGAAGAGAGCTGGGCATCCGAAGTTCTTACGTATACACAAAAATCTCAGTGACAAATGACAACTATTCGTTTGGGATAGTGTGGGGTGACCATGCAGCTCCAAGACATAGGAGGAAAGAAGAAAAAAAAGGCAAGCAAAGAGACAAACAAAAATAGGAAAGAAAAAGAAAAGAAAAGGGCGGTGACGGAAAGAAGCCGCCGCAGCGGACCAAGCAAGAATGTTGAAACATTCGAGGTGACTTTTGCAACCGTTCTTTTCTTTTTCCACCTTTCTTTCCCCCTTCCGTCCTCGTCCTTTGCGGCGTCCCAATAGACCGACGGGGGCGATTGTTCGAGAAGGGGAGGTCTACGCGAAGACACGCAAGGAGGTAAAGTGCACTTTTGGACTGGTGCAGGGCAACGTGCACCTGGTTTCTACTCTCCTTCAAGTCTGTCCTCGATTATTTGTTGACGACGTTGGCCATCGTCGAACGTGTTGCACGACATGATGAAAGGAAAGACATGCCACACACAAAAAAGGAGGAGAAAAAAACACCGTGGTGTGACTTGTAGAGCCCGTAAAACAAAGGTTAAAGTGACACATAAAGTGCCCGAGATACGTCGTACGGAGTTACAAGAACAGCATCTCACCTCACTGTCGGAACAAAAGACAACACCCTTTGTCAATAATACAGGTGCTCTTCTTTTCGGCCCTGTTGACACAGAAACAAAAACAGCAAGTCCAGGAAAAGTGACACGGAGAGCGCGGCAGGACGGACAGCCATGTGCTTCGCTCTCACAGGCACAGTGATGACTGGCATACGACTGCTGCTACGCCGTAGAGTAAGATATCTTATCTTCATATTTTCTGAACCCGTCAATTTGTGTTCCTTTTTCTGCATTTTGTGGTTGCTTACAAGTGAGAACGGGGCGAAAACATGCGAGGCAAACCAGATTAAAAACCGCTCTTTCAACTAAATAGCATGGCCGGGCCAGTCAGACAGGGCCCAATCCGAAGGGGAGAAAGAGGAGGGGGAGAGGAACGGGCATGCATATGTAAAAACGAGGCAAAAAGCAAGAAGAGCCCTTTGAGAGAGAAAACGACGGGGGAGAAATAGCAAATCCCGCAAGACAGTCGCGTGGGGAAAGCAGGGGAAGGGCGGACGAGAGACGAGGGAAAACGTCCAGCAAGAAAAATCACACCAGCGTACAAGTAGTGGTTTGGATACGTTTCTGGGCTTAGCTATTGGTGTGTGCCGTGCTGGGGTGATGCTCGGAGCAGAGTAGCATGCCCGAAGAAGCCACGCGTTGGCAGAACCACGGCCAGACCTCAATAGCCAGAGTCCGTGTGCATGTCGCTTTTTGGCTTCGGCTCTGGTAAGATACAAAACCGGGGCCTAGCACTTCCTCGTTAAATTTGGTGATCTTTGCGTTGCCCAGGAATCGACAGAGTCCCTTTCAGGTAAAACGGCGGGCGTTGCATGGGTTGCATTAGCAAATATAATAAACGGTTGGTCTGGCAATGGCAGCGTTCCAAATTGTGACCTGTCATGGGCTGGTTGGCGTATGCGTCAGAGTAAGGTGCTTGTAAAAAAGGCTCCTTGGTGGGCTTTTGCACCGCCGTTCCCGTTCTGGTAACCCGAGGAGATGGGGACCAAGCGGAGGTGAGGAAATCCGGCGAAACGCAAGAGCAGAGAGCAAAAGAAATGATACGTCTGAAATCCGCAAGACGACATACTGTTGTCGCCTTTTTATCGAAGGATGGAATGCCAACATAATTCACGGTATCCATCTAACAAAAGAATGGCGATTCTTCAGCACATTGATAACCTGTTTTGTTAGTGCTGTACAGAGTACAGAAAGTGCGGAAGCCACCAAGCAAAGTAGAAAAACAATTGCAAGATAAGATAGTAGAGCACACAAATTGGCTCCTCTCGCACCCCCTCTCATGTGCTCATGTGTATAAAAGGCCTTCCTGCAAAAGCACACTACACGTACTGAGTACCTTTGTACATGCAAAGCCTTGCCGGCTTTATATGTATTAATACCGTCTTGCTCTCGCAGGCATCTTTTCTGGCGTTTTCCCAACCCCCTTGCAGCGTTCCAAGTGTGGCTTATTGGCCAGCGGTTTGCGGGATGGTGTAAACCAGGCAAACCCGAGAGGGGACAAGAAACGAAAGCATAGAGATGGAAGAAATATGCTCGCGTTACGATAAGAAAAAAAGGGAAATGCTGGAGAATGCTGCACGCAAGCACTCCGCAGGGAGGATAGGGAGGAAATGATCAGTAGTAGCACCGTAGCATGCAGGTGCGATTGAAAAACAAACACAAGTAAGGCAGACTGGCATTAGGCCTAGTATCTTACGTTGCTTTTCAAAGCCGGAGCACTTACTTGCCTCTTCGGCGGCACTCCCCGGCGTGGATGCACCTGTTTATACAGTGGTCCGACGTCCTTGAAGAGCCAAATAACAAAGACGAAGTGAGAGCATCTTGTCCTGCATCTTTCTTTGAATATGCTGGTCACCATCGGTGACTGGACGTCTGGCCTTTTCGGATTTCCTGGCGCTTCTGGAGGATGGCTAGCCAGCCGACCAGCCAAACATTGACTCTGGCTTTCCGGAGGCAGGTCACCTTGGTCTGCGAGGGGAATAATGTGGAGAGCCTGCAGGATTTTAGTGAGGAACATCTTACATGATTGAATGCACTCCACACTCTCAGAAGAGACCAATAAAGTCCCTGGCAATATTGGAGGCGCCCCCACGCTTGGAAGGTACCATTCGAATCGATGCTAGCCGGGGCCTGCAGGTGGTTCTTGTCCAGGGATACAGGGTAAGAAGGAATCTGGAGAACGGGGAGCGGAGAACGACAAGCTTTCGATTGATTGCTGCCTTTTTCTTCCTGGGAAACCAAGCAGCAGGCTAGCATCAGGCCGCCGTAGAGAAGTTGCAAAAAAGAAAAGAAAAGAAGTTCAGATGCCTTACCTCGCGACTCCGTACAGAGGGTTGTTCCAAGGCACGGCGTGCTGCCTATCTAATGAATGAATGCTATGAATGCTGAAAAAAAGAACCGGTTTTTCCTTCCGAGAGAAAACTGCCGCTGCCAGCTTGTTTTCTCACTTAATTTGACGAGGCTGCCCTGGATCGTCTGGCCAATCCACGCAGCCATGCAACATGCAGCCAGCAGCCACCACAAGCGAGTGCAGGCTAAAGGACGCCGAATACGGAGGTAGCAGCAATGGGCTTTTTTTTTCTCTCTCGTTTTTAAGTGCTGTAACAGCTTGCATCCAGATTGCAATCCTCGGGGGCGGCTCACTCTCACCTTGGCTGTTGCTGATGCATTCACGCGTCGTCAGAGCTCAGTCGGCCTTTCGTTTTTGGACTCGTGCAGATATGATATGTGACGGCAGCACGGAACATGCGGCGCTGCTTTGCGTTGCCTTCTGTTCGATTTCGCTCGTTGACTGGACTGTACATGTATTCTTTTCTTTTTAGACAGGTTGCACGGCCAGTCACCAAGGTCGCAATTGCGGGTTTAGAGCTGTCTTTTTACGCTTTTTTGAGAGCTGCATCTCACGGACAATCCGTGGCACGATTGGCGGTGCTTCTTCTTCTTCTGCATGTACTCATTTTCTTTCGTCTCGTTTGCTCTGCCCGCATGCATCGCCCGACCTTCTGCACAGGGGTGATACATCTCGCAGAGTCTGCAGCCAACAGTGCCGGTGCTCGAAACCAGCAAGGGACGTACAGTTGCCAGAGGCTAACAAAAATAACTTGTGTGATTCGGCTGTCAGGATTCTATTTCGCACCCCTGGCTTGGAGGAATGTCAAAAACCTCTTCAATGCCCATACCTCGCAGTGTGCCACACCAGGACAGGTAAGACTGCCTTCAGGAGACGAGCAGGTGTTTCTTTACCGCTCTCCGTATGTGCTATGTGAGACAGACCTCGCTGGACAACGCAGTCTAATCTCCTGTGACAAAGAAAAGAAAAGAAAAGTAAAAGGCTCACTGGTGCTGGGCAGGCTCCAACGTGTATCTAACGTCTGGTTTAGCATGCCAGGTGGTGGACAGTTTCGAGTTACACTGCAGGGATCACACTGGCCGCGTCCGGCTGTTTTCTTTGGCCGTCAAAAGATCTTGCGGATAATAAACAGAAATTCGCCGACAGCTGAAACGCTTACCTTGTACGAGGCGTCGAAGATGCACTCACTTTCACATAGCTAGCTGGACATATTCTATGGCTGTCAAATGTCACAAATCAAAAGGCTCCTGTTGGCGATAGCAGTCGAGGTCGTACTCCGTATTACTCGGTACTGAGTAAGACATCTCGTATGCAACGTACTCCGTCCATGTCCTGTACATGTCCTGCACTTGGGAATGGGTGGTTGGTGGGCAGTGATATTCTGCCTTTCTGTCAATGTAAGATGCCATATTCATGCCCATCATCGTAGTGAAGAAAGTGTAAAATACAGAGTCGACAACACTTTGGTCCTTGTTTCTGCAGCGGGGCTGCAGGGCCTGGGTCGTTGTGGCTCCTTCTTGGGCCCTGAAAATGACCCTAGGGGCAATCCCTTCTACATGTGTACGACGTCCGTCGCGTGCTTTCCCGCTAGGTCCCCTAGCCTGTGTGGCGCACGTATCGCCTTGGTGTCCCTGCCACCACGGCGGCCACACTTTTGTGGCCTGTTGGCAGTTTCACAGGCCTTAGTCTGGGCTGGGAAAGGCCGAGTTCAGGTTGTCGGGCAAGCTAAACGGGGCGCTGGCCTTGATGGCCTTGAAAATGGGAAATACGAGTAAGATGCAAAGGAAGAGAAAAAAGGGACCGTATCTCACGGCACAGGTGGGGCAATGGGGATGGGCAGAAGCAGCTCCGTTCCAAACGGTGCAGAAGCAGGGACAGAAAGCGGAGGCCCAAGATGAGAGATCGATTGCCCAGGCAGCGGAGCTCACGATGCAAATCAAAGGGAGAATCCGTTGGGCGGGAACAATGCGGAGGAGCGGCTAGATGCTAAGAGGGACGGGAAACGATTGACAGCACGGGCGATGTGAGGACGAGATGGACATGGGCAAAAGAAGGAGACAGAAACCGAACGAACAGGCGTGGGAAAAGGGGGCAAGACAAGACAATCAAAGGGATGCAATGCACGGAAGGAGACAGGACACGCGGTGGAAAGAAGGACGGAGCACGGTACACAACGGAGGAATCGACAAGAGTTTGTTCAGTTAGCCTTTGGGGCCAAACCAGCACTGGGCAGTGGCGGCCATAGCGCCTCATGCCCATTGTTCAAGCTAGGGAAGGAACGGCCCCGACCTCGACGATGCCTTGTTGGACCGAATAGCCTTGCCGGCTAGGGTTCGGGCCAGGCCAGCAGTGGGATAGAGTGGCCACTGTCCGCTGGCACACGAAAGTACCTCGTGTCTTTGTACATTATACCGCGGTTACAAAGCATCTTTCGTCGACAGAATATGTGCATGTACGGAGTACATGTATACAACTTACAGAGAAAGAGCAATGGGTGAGCAGGAAAGAAGGGAAGGGGCGACCGACAGCAGATGCTGAGAGCTCTCGACACTCGAATTCCCCACGAAAACGGAAGTCGCGTCCGACGATGCATGGGCCGCAAAGCCGCGCCTACAAGTACTCGTAGGAACTGTTCTTGGTCTCTGGCCTCAAGCCTGTCCTGCTGTCTGCGCCTGCTCGGCTCGCTCGCTCCACAATAATGATCCAGGGGGACGAACAAGCCGCACACACGCTCTACTGCGCGTCAGCTCAAACAGACAAGCAAGAAAGCCATCCACCGATCCTGACCCCTCTCCTCCACCTTCCCCAGATGCTGCTGTCGCCAGGGTTGCGAGCACCAACCTGACGAGATGCACGTCTTGGTCCATGCAAGCCAAGCCCGACCCTGGTTACTCTTGCGGCTTGCGCTGCTATTTGGCCATTTCCCTCCCCAGGTGCGCCTGCTCGGCTCGCCTCCTTCCTCATCCCATCGTGACCGGCAACCCTAGGAAGTAGATAACTTCAATTGTTGATGCTGAGCAGCGCCTGTGTGCCCTCCTTCCGTTGCAGTTTGGGTGTCGAGTTACTCCTCCTTTCTCCTCTCTGTCCCTCTCCTTTCCTCCTCGTTCCTTCTCTCCAGGGCGTTCCTCCACCTCCCCTTCTCGCTTTCTGTCCCGTTTATTTGGGCCTCGCGCGTTCGCAAAATCACCACACCCACACCACCGCCCCACGCCCGCCCCTACGAGTACTGAGTACTCGCGTCCCGTTCTCTCGTCCCTTTCTTTTCGCCTTCCTGGGCCTTGTGTCTCGCGCTCTCCCCAAACTGGCACCCCCCACTCCACCCTCGCTCTCTTAGCTCCACCCAAAGGGTTTCCTTGCCCTGCCCAAAACCGCCTCCTTTTTTCCACTCCTGCCTCTTCTTGGCCGTACGAGTACTCAGGTGGTCTTACCTTAAAACTCGTTCTCCTCCGTGTCTTGTTTCCCTCGGGGGCCCGGTCGTAAAGCAAACAGGGCGCAGCTCTCGGCCAGCCCTCTGCCCTCGCCCACTAACCTAAACTCAGTACTTTTTGTTGTATCGTAAATGTACAGTACTCTTTTCTGGCACGGGCCCCTGGGGCCAAAACAGCGTCTTTTTCCGACACTCAGCCGGTCCTCACGATATTTTTTATTCTCGTCTTTCCCCTCCGTCGCTTTTAGACTCTCTCGCCCGCCAAAAGCTGTGCACGCCCCTCGCTGCGTTGCTCGCTTTTTAAACCCCACCCGGTCAAACCCATTTCCATCTCAAGAGTCGTCTCTTTTCGTTCCATATCTGCTCGGGATATACGGAGTCCGGAGTAAGATACGGAGTACATATTGTCACCTTTTCCCTCCCCGCTTTTTGTCCCTTTGGTTTTTTTTTTTCCCCTCCCCTTTTCTGCTCTGGGGGGCCCATCCCCTAGCCCATTTTCTTCCCCTCCTTTTCTTACGATCGTCCGCACCTGGGTCCCGCTTGCAAAGCGGCGTTTTTACTAGCCACGCTTTTTCTTCGCTTTGGGGTTTTATAATCAAACAACATCAACTACCCAAAATACTGCCCAAATTTCTTCGCAAGATATATGTTCTCATCTTTTTTATGAAAACGTGCTTTCCCACGGCGTCACATCCTGGCAGCTTCCTTGTTCCCCTCTCTTCCTCCTTCTCTCCTTCTCTCCTTCTCATAGAAACAGGATCTGGGAGCTCTCTTCCTTTAACAACCCACGAGGCTGGGCACTCGTTTCCGTTCCGGGCACCACCCGTATCTCGAGTGCAATTCATGTCAGACAGCCTCTTTTCCCTCCTCCTGCTTTCTTCCTGCTCAAATTGTGCACAAGATCCTCTCCGATCGTTTGGGCCCTGTTGTTCCAAAAGGTCACCCACTTGTCTGACAACTGTCTTCCCTCTCCCCCTCCCTAGTCACCCGTCAGTGCCCTTACTCGGCCCACCTCGCTATCCTTCCTTTCTTTCTTCGAGATTGATCTTTTGTCTTTGCGTCGTTACCTGCCATTTTCCTAAACCTCTTCACTTCCCTGCTGCCCTCCACACACCCTTTCAAACACACCGGCTGGGATACCAAAGCAAAACAAAACCAGACACACCTCCTTAAAACCCCCTCCCCAATTGCCATTCAAGCTGCTCTGGGTTCCTCTTGCTATTTTCCAGTTTCTCTCAGCTTTCTTTCCACATTTCCCATGCACAATCATTAGCCTGCTTTTGTACTTCTGGGCTGGTTGAGCATAATAAGAGGTTATTATCAGATTGACACCCTCCCCGGCACGGGTACTTTTTCACTTCGAGACAGACCCAACCTAAATTTCTAAATCCCCCCACGCCCTGCCAGCCCCCTTCTAAACCCTTGTCTTTCGTTTTGCTCCCTAAATCGAAATTCTAAACTTCCCTTTCTTCGCCGAACTCTTCCTCTCCGTCCATTCGGGCTGGCTTGTTTTCACTCAAAAACCCGTCCCGATTAATAATTCATTGCTCCCTGTCCCCCCCGAGACGCCTTTCTACCATTTAACCTCGGGGCATGCCGTGGGTTAGTGCGAGCTATGGATAAACCCTTTTCCGGGTTAATTTTCGGGCGACGTCGACGCCCTGGTCAAAATTATGCCCGTCACCATTCAGATGACCATTCCCCCCAACTTCTGGTGTTTCTTTCCCCGCGCACCCTTCCCGTGGGTCAGAGCTTGGGTCCGTTTCCCACAGCCTTTCCCCCCCTCGCTTTGATATGCACGCCGTCCCCTTTCATACATGTCCGATGGCCAGCTTTGGGCCCCCCATCAGCCGGAGGGGGCATTGACATACCCGGTGGGGGGCCAAACCGGACCCCGATTAAAATCCCTGGGGAACGGGGCGCCCAGCACCCTTGTGGGCAGGGGCCCTACCCTGGACAACTCCCCCAGCTGTCGTCCCCCAAAACGTCGAGACCTCGAAAATCTCCATCGCCCAAATTGGGGGCCCAAAAGAGATTTTATCAGTGGCAACGCCGACAGTCAGGGCCCTTACGTTTTTGAAGGGGGAGCAATGCTCCTAGGGGCTAATGACCATGACCTTTCTAGGAGGGATGCCAACCCCAGCAACCATGTGGACACGGGCGTGAAGATGAGGGGGGGGCATTCGAGATCGGTGATGAGATCGGTGATGCCCTGGGCCCATCCAAAGTTTGGGAGCCGATGGCACGATCGACAACTTCTCCCTCAGTGATCTCGAAGAAGGCCCGGTCCACCAAATGAGCCGATTAAAAAAGAAAAAAAAAAAATTTCCCCCCAATTCGGCTTTTCAAAGGTCAAGGGGGCCCCGAGGCCGCCCCTCGGAAGCTAAAGTTTTGGGGTTGCGGCGGGGCCGGGCCCTTGGCCCAAAAAGGGGGAAAAGGTTTTCCCCAAGGGACGGCCCAAAAAAGGGGTGCATATTTGGGCCAGAAAGCGCAAAAAGAAGGCGACGAGGAAAAAAGCCGAGATGTGAGTCGTTGACCTTCCAGACTGGCCTTGGGCGAAAATTAAAATCAATAATTTTTATGATCGCGTTTTTACCCATATTGACATGCATCTTTTCAGGTAGAAATGCGAGAAGAACGCAGTTCGTTGCGAAGGCTACCAGAAGAAGCAACTCTGGGGAAAAATGGCAAGGGAAAAGGGGAGAAGAAAGGGGAGAGTAGCCGGAGCCTTGCAAGCCTGCCACCTTTCTTTCCCCAAAGATTGGGTCCGAATCATAGAGAAAAAAAGAGTCTGCCGGGTTATTACTATGCAGCCCCTTTTTCACCGGCCTTTGGGAAAAGGCCCAGGGTTTGGGGTTTTTTGGAAAAAATTTCAACGATTTACCTGAGGCCGTTTTCCCGTCGAAGGCGAGCACAACAACGCCTTCCGGGACAAAGCTTTGGGTTTCTTAAAGGGGGACCCGGGATTTAAAGCACTCTCTGTTGTCGCCCTTTCCAAAAAGCAACCCGGAATACGAAAAACGCCCCACGGGGAAAAAAGGGCCTTTCAACCCCCAACGCTCAAGGTGGAAATGTTGACTCGCTTCACCATCGAGGCAGTTTCCACAAAAGTGAAGCTGTCAAGAATGCTTCGCGAGAGGTATTTTAGGCGACAAATTTTCCCATGGAATCTGAAATCGAGCAATCTGCTTGCGGCGCAATTTTGGGCAGATGCTATGGGTGGTTCTCGAAGCACTTTCCGAAGGCGGAAAATGCTCCCCCGCGCGTGCATTAAAGAGGCTTTTTCCCCTATTGATTTAGGAAAAAGCCGCCCCCAAGACAGCGCGTTTTCCCAGCTTTTTATCGCCGAGATTTTTTACTACCCCCCTTGGCAGACACATGGTCCCTAAACCCCGGGCTCGGGCGACCCAAACGTTTTGGCCAAAAGAGAACTTTGGAAAACCCCTGCGCCCAATTCCCGGGCGCGTCCCAAAAACGGCGTGGGGAGAGGGGATGTTTAAAATAAAATTGGCCAGATCACGGGCATTTTGCAACCACGTTCGCCAGCCGAATTCAAAAAAGGGTTTTAATCAAAGGGTTTTAATATGGGGAGCTTGTAACTGGGGTTCGGAGAAATTTAAGCCAGGAAAACAAAAGAATGGGGCGCCTGAATGGGCCCGGGCCCGGGGACAGCAGAATGCGTGTCTCGCTCCTCCCACAAGCAAATGGCATGGCTTTCCCTTTTTAAGAAAAAACCCTTTGCCCGGCCCTTTTGTTCCAGTGATCACGGCCCGGGTTGGGGTCCAGCAACTCCCCGAGAGCCCCGGACAATTTGGGACCCCCCCAGCCCCCGATTCAGCGGGGTGCGAGCTGTGCTCTTGCCATCTCCCAAAACTTTTAGGGCCCTGGTATCTCACGAGAACCCCTTTAAAAAACACCGCGCGCCATCCATTGCCAAACCCGGGCAACGTTTGGGGACGCCGACATTTTTTTAACACAAAGCCGAGGGCTTCAGCAAAAGAGTCGAACCCAAAAGGGTAAAAAGCGCCGATCGTCACCCCACCCCTCCGGGCCCCTCGGGAAACACGAGGCGGGTGGTCAGCGTCGTTGTCCCAGGAGTCTCTCAATCTAAACGAGGGGCTTCCCGCCCCGCGCCCCGGCACAGACTCCTTTTTTCTGCCCTGTGTTCCCCCCGGCACGGGCCGCTACGCCCAGGACAACCGGGAAGCAGATCCGAAACGCTATCCGTGTGTGGCACGGGTACCCGGCCTGCGCAACACCATCAGGCTCTCGAGGTTCCTCATGAAGTGGTGGCGGCTGCATGATGCCGGCGACTACCTAGGTGCCTGGGACTGGCAGGCGGTTGCGCACAGTCTTGGGTCAACCACATTTTTTAGTGTAGATGTGCTTGATAGTTTTTTTTTTTTTCTTTTTTCTTTTTTTCTTGTTTCTTGTTTTCTTGTTTTCCTTGCTTTCTGGATGTTTTTTCTCATATCTCTTGTTTTTCTTACCCCCCGGCAAAGATCGGATCTTATTATATTTCTATTGGACACCTTCCAGCCAGAGTTCTAGGCTGATATACCCGCAGTGTGTCATTTTTCTGCTTTTATATATAACTTTTTTTCTCCAACTTTCTCCATCTCAACTCAAAAGATGCAAAGTTGTACTTTTTGTTGCTCTTTCGACTGCTCAATAGGTACTGAGGAATTGGATGCAGCCTTGAACCAATGGGTTAAAAAGGGAGAAATTGAATTGAACATTTGGGCTGGGACAGTTGGGTTACGGCTAGGCAGGAAAGGTAAACGGGGATTGATTGGTTTTTCATAATCAGTTCTCTATTGGTGATCTAGGCTCTCGATTATGTTACTCGTATTATTTTACAGAAAATGCCAGCTCTATTTTTCCCGGAGTATGCCTGACCGCGTTTGCAGAAATCTTGAAATATCAGAATCTTTATCTCTCGTCATGCTTATGACAAACTTGAGTCTGGTCACAAAACAACGTAACTTCACATTACTTTTGCGGCTTCTTTTATAATTATTATGAGTCAAAATCAATAGATATTGTTTATCATGAGCGGTTGCTAGCTATCTTTCGAAATCATAAACTCGAAAAAAATGGTTCTCAAAGTGTGGGTTAATGTGGGCTTAAACTGCAAAAGCTGAAATATGATATGCATATATATGGCAAAGAAAATTTGGTATCATTCTTCCTCTTTTCCCTTTAATCTTGGTCGAGTAATTCTTCATTTTTCGTTCTTTCATTTCTCATTTTTTTTGCTTTACGCTGTCAGCGCCTTGGGGGTGCCGCGCTTCTCAATCAGCGGCGCAACCCCACAGCGGGCCACCGACAAAGCCGTCGTTGGCACCGCCCAGGCTGTAGATGGCCTGTCCGCGCAGCCAGGTGGCCCGCACGCGTCCCTCAAAGGTGTGGCCCTCCCAGGGCGAGCAGCGGTTCTTCCAGCGCATGTCGCCCTGCGTAAATGTCCACTGCAGAGCATCGTCAAAGACGCAGACGTCGGCATCAAGACCAACGCGCAGGCCGCCCTTCTTGTGAGACAGGCCAACCTGCTCGGCAGTCGCCTGGCTGCAGAGGCGGACAATATCGACAATGGTAGGGACAGATGCGGGCGAGGACAGTGAATTGGCGGCGTCGTCGTCGTCGTACGCAGTCGACATCGGCACACTGGTGGTGGGTGTGGTGGTCAGCCACATCGGCACCGGCCTCAGCCGCAGCACGACGAGCCTGCGCAGCCGTGTACATGATGGGCAGGCCCAGGCCGACAGACGAGATACCGCCCCAGGCGGCGAAAAAGTCACCGCGCTTGTCGGTCGCGGCCATCTTGGCAAGCTCCTCGTCCGCAGCCGTCGGAAGGACCGAGATGGCCTCGTCGACGGGGGGGCTGGTTGCGATCTTGGCCTTGGTGGGCCTCGGTCTCGTCTTCAGGAAGCGTCATGTCGATGCCCGAGTCGGAGTGGTGCATGTGCGGCGAGGCCTCCTCGACCTGCAGAGCAGCCACGGCACGGAGCGCAGGCGCTGCCAGGTGGCCGGGAGCAGCTTCAGGTCGGGCGTGCAGGGCGAGTGGTCGGAAACGATCGTCTTGATGAACACTGTCTGGGCGCCCAGCTCGGCCCCACAGCTCGTCCTGGTTGATTTGGCTGCGGATGGGCGGGCAGCCACTTGTGGCGCGTGTCGCCGTCAGCAATGTTGTCGGATGCCAGGCCCAGGTAGTGGAAAGCAGGTCTCGGCAGTGATGTTGATACCAGTGCTCGCGGGCCTCGCGCAGAATCGGGATGCCACTCGGTGGCCGACAGGTGGACAATATGCAGGTGCAGGTTTCGGGAGCCGTGGGTGCCAGCCACACAATCTCCTCAATGGCACACGTCTCAAAGACGGGAGGCCGGCTCTGGAGGAATGTGCTGTAGGAACTCGAGGGCGCCCTTTGGGGCCATTGGCGGCTCAGATGTCTGGACAGCATCGCCGACCGAGTCGGCAATGGGCGGCATCATCTCGGCATGGAACATGAGCGTGGTGTCGGCGTCCTTGAGGCGTCTCCATGGCCAGGGCAATGTCCTGAGCAGGACACGCCGGGAACTCGTCAACGCCGGAATGGATCAGGAAGCCCCGTTGAAAGCCCGCGAACACCAGCCTCGACCAGGGGCAGCAGCTCCTTGGCGTTGCCGGGACACGAGCCGCCATAGAAGCCAACATCGACCCAGCACTGGCCCTGGCTGGCCGCGAAGCTTCTCCTTGAAGCCGTGGAGTGTGGTGGTGGGCGGATGGCGTTGAGGGCATGTCGACAACGTAGTGACACCGCCCGAATGCAGCAGCGCGAGTGCCGGTGTAGAAGCCCCTCCCACTCGGTGCGGCCAGGCTCGTTTGAGGTGCACGTGGGCATCGACGAGGCCGGCATCAGCACGTTGTGGCGAGTAGTCGACATTACTGGGTGGTGGCCGCGGGGAATGCAGACGCTGGCAGGACCTCGCGGACAATGACACAATGGTACCGGTCTGGAGAGATGGTGATGGTGGCGGGCGAGAGGTGAGCGATTGTCTGGCTCGGTGAGCACGGCGCGTGTGGAGGTGAGGACGACCAGCTGCGGCGGCGGGCGCCGTGGTCTGGACTGTGGTATCATGGTATATGCGGGATGGTGTGTGATGTGCGTCGTATATCAAGGTTCAGATAGCGGAGGCTTCGCCCGATGCAGATGCAAGGGCGATCTGAGAGAAATCCGGGGGAGCAGAACGGGCACACGGGTGTATCTCAGATCCGGGGTAGGCAGGCTGGGGTCGTAAGGGGGAACGCAGGGGTGCCGGAGGAAGATAGAAAAAAAAACAAGGGAAGGTCAAACTCGAAGGAAAAAGGACAGAGGATCTTTGGGCTGAGAGAAAGTAGAAAAGTATAGTTCAATTTGGGGGAAACCGAGTTATTTGCTCTGTAGTGTGGTGTGTTGAGGTGAGGGGGTCAGAGATAAGGATGTGTGATTGGTTTGTGAAATAACAGATTGGGTGAGGGGCTTGTGGAATATGGTGCATGAGATATTAAGGATAGTGAGGCTAAAAATGAGTGTCACGAGAGCGAAACGAGTGCGTCGTGGAGCGGTCAGTACAAAGAATGCCGGAAGGAGACAAAGGATGTGCAAAACGGAAGGAGCCCGGGTGGCGCGACAGGCTCCTTTAAAGAGAAGGGACAAAGGGCCAGCCAGGAGGCAAGAGTGCACAAAAAAGAAGCCGAAAAGTCTGGAGGCTAACGGACGGGTTCTCGCCCGCAACGGACGGAGGGAGGACCCGCCATTTTCGCGCGATTTGGACCCTTTGCGAGAAATATAACAATCCCCAGCCGGTACGCTGGTCGTTCTTTCCCTCTAAAACCCCATGCACCTGGTCCCCCGGGTGGCCCCTTCCTTCCGGCGGGCCCAAAAGCGGGCGAGATGGCTCACTTGCGCGTCAGCCGCAGAAACCTGCAAAGAACACACGAGAAGCACGAGAAACACGAGAATGGAAGTCGTTTTTGAGTCCCATCCTCTCATCTAGGCATTCTCTGTTGCTCGCCTCTATTGTTTCCTCGAGGCGTTGCTCACCCACGATCAGCTCGCCATGGCCGCCGGTGGCTCGGGCCCATAATCCGCCCCTGGCCGTTTTTATTGGGGGGCCTTAAAATCTTCTGTATCTAATTAATATGCGGAATCACGATAGTTGGCAACTTTCTGTCACTGGCCTGGGTGCGAGCCCAAGTCAACCGATTAGCCCACGCGGCAAAGGCGAAAGTGGTGAGTGGACTCGTTATCACTGCGAAGACGAGATTTGAAGGGGGAATGCGCTCCTTCCTCTGCTTGATGTTGTTCGCTGCTCTTTCCTTTATCAGGATTTCCCGATTGTGGTGGTCCCTTGTCTTTTTCGTATTTTTGGCTGCATGCAGACTTGAAATACTGCGTTGCCAACCTACCGTCTCTACTCATGGTGGGATATGCGGACTGCTCTTGTTCCTGTTGTCCTCCCTTTTTTCTTCCATTTCTCTTTCCTTACACGGTTGCGAGGGTCGATCCGACAGGCACGGGAACTGTTGGCTGTAAGTTGTCTTCCAGCCTGTGAAATCACTTTAATGTACGTAATAGCAGCTCTACGGCAGGAACGCGCGAACAGCGAGAGCAAGTCGGATGAGGGGCGGCTTTCTGGACCGTCGGGTTTGACGATACCTGCCATTTTTGGGGTCTTGCCTGTTCGAATTACACTGGCAAACTCAGCGCTGTCATGGCACGTGCAGCAACCGCGCTAGGCAGGTCGCCGCCTTCGTTTCTGTACGGCCGTCCCAGGGATGCTTTTTTACATTAGCGGACAGCAGTTCAGACAAGGCGCCAAAGACACCCGCCAAAAGACGCCCAATAACGCCCAAAAGGCCCCCTACATTTCCCGACCCCTTCCTTCATAGCGCCTCCGCTACATATTCTTCAGTGCGATACCAGTACCGAGTACGAGGTATTACTCCGTGCTTCTAGGCCGGAGGCCCGTTCTTATTGGTTTTGGTCGTAGTAACACATGGAGAATTGATCGAGTAACAATCGAGTAAGTGGCCTGGGACTGGCCAGCGTGAGTATGCTATCGAGTAATGGATTGCCCTTTTTGGCTGCTTTTGAAGCCCATTTCGGCTCCTCTTATTTTTATTTTCCTTCTCTTTTACCCACGCCCTTTCCGGTCCACGATCTTCGATTGCCCTTTTTTTTTCTTGTCCTTGTTGGGCCATCGGCTCTTTTTCTTCTTCCCCCCCCCTCTTCTAAACCATTGCTGACAGCCACTATTGCGGTAGATTGAAGAAAAGAGAAAACAAAGAAAAATTGATCTGTTTGATTTGCATCCTTGCCTTGTTTTTATGGCCTCTGACCCTGCTATTACTCGATCAGTATTCCCTTTCCTATGTCCTGCTGCCCTGCAGCCCCCCCCTCAACTCGCTTTCAGACTCTTCATAAAGCTAATGAGAAAACTGGCCATTTTTGTTGAGCCTCGCTGTATTTCGTTTCTGCCTTTGCCGACATCGCGGACCAAAAAGCAAAAAAAGGGAAAAAAACGCAAAACCCTCCGCGGATATCCGTGTATCCAGAATGAACGCCGTGTCCTGCACAATGACTTGCATGAGCAAACGTCATTTGCTGCTCCTTGCGTCGATCCTACATGTACATGTACGCTCAGTATTACGTCGTACTCCGTACAGTGGAATAAGGCCTTACAAATCTGGGCCGGGGACCGCGGCAGGCGAATGCGACTTGTCCTGTTGACCGACACAATTGTTTGGCTGCGTGATTTTCTGTTATGCCATTGGCTGCTGCATTTATCCTTCCGTGAAAAGGAGGGGCTGGAGTCGTATACCACGATGATAACAACCTTGTTTTGCGTGGCGTTGTTGGACACCGTTGACTGCAGAAGCTTAGCCCTCCCCAGTTACTATTGCCTTGCTGTGCCTTGTTTGTTCTGATATTTCGTTCTTTTCTTTCGTTTATGCGTATTATCGTACAGACAACAACAGAGAATTTAAGTGAGCGGTTTTGCCGTTGAGTAAAACAACGTGGCCCGAAAAGAATCAACCTCCAAGACGCCCTCCTTTGATCAAACACCTCGTGCATGTTTGCCGCCTTCCCGTCATATATACATAAAGCGCAAAGGCGGCCGTGAGTCACCTCCTTCGCTACTCGTCGAATGAACCGTTGCGCTCGTTTTGTCTAATATCCTGATGCAAAAACCCCCATGAGTGTTTCTTTTCTTTGCTACCGGCCTTTTCTCTCTCTTTTTTGGTTCGTGCAGGGAGGGCCACGCTTCCTATCGTACAGACAACAACAGACCCCCTCCTGCAAGTTTTATGTTGTTGCTCAGCCGTCATGCCTCTGCTCACTTCTGCCGCTTCAGCGTCTTGATGGCCATCTCGACCGAGGCCATCTTTGGCCTCGCTGGGCGGGAATGAGCTGATGGCAGCAATGGCCTGCTCAGCATAGTCCTGGGCAGCGCCCGGGTCTGCTCGATACCATCCGTGGACAGAACGATGTCGCGTGCCTGATCTGTTAGCGACTGTCGCAAAGGGAAAATCATACAAGTAGAGAGTTTGTGTGTATATATGGCGGGACATACCTTTTGCGCATCGCCCGGCTGGCTGAACTTGCGGCCAACCAGCTCGCCGAGCTCCGGACGGTCGCGCCAGGCAAAGAGCAGCGGCGCCGTTGCCAGGCCCAGCTCCAAGTCCGCACCAGCCGGCTTGCCCAGCTCCTTGCCGAGCGTGTGTAGTCGAGCATGTCGTCCACGAGCTGGAAGGCCAGGCCCAGGTTCTTGCCGTACAAATACGCGGCCTCGACGGTAGCATTGTCGACACGCCGAGCAGCGCCGCCGCGCGCAGCTCTTGCTGATCAGCGACGCTGTCTTGAGGTATGTCTTTTGCAGGTAGTACTGCAGTGTCTCCTCGCTCCAGACCGGGTGCTTCTCGTCGCTCGCCGTGTTCTTGAGCTGCATGAACTCGCGCCTCGACTAGATTGCAATGACAGTGGCCAGCAGCTCCACAACCTCGGCGTTGCGCAGTCGCGCAAGCGCCACAGATGCACGGCCGAGCAGAAAATCGCCCGCTAGCACAGCCATCTTGTTGCCAAACTCGAGGTTGGCGGAAGGAGCGCCACGGCGCGACTCGGAGTGATCAATGACGTCGTCATGCAGCAGCGACGCCGTGTGGATCAGCTCGGTGATCTCAGCCAAGCGGCGCTGGGACGGCAGAATCTCAGACGCACTCGGCTCTTCGGCGGGTGATGGGGAAGAGGTTGTTGCAGCAGACGGTGTTGTTGCCTGAGAGACGGGGAGAGGAGAGGAGGAGGCCCAGGATGGATTAAAGTCGGACAGAACGTTTACGGGCGAAATGGACACATCCACGCCCGCAGATGCCTGCAGAGTCTGCTGATGCTGCTGGTGCGCATAGACCGGCTGCAGCTGTGACGCCTTGGGGCACAGGTGGGTGGCGCGCGACATGAGCAGCACAATCAGAGGCCGCATGTGCTTACCCTCGGCCTGGGTGTAGTACTTTGCGGCGCGGTCGAGCGACGGGTGGCCAGAGCCCAGCAGCTTGCGCACATCGCCAATCAAAAACTTCATTTCCTTGGCAACTGCGCCGCAACGGGTCGATGGCCATGTCATTCTTCTTAGCACGGTTGATGGCATTAGACACAATATTGCCCGCCACCGACACCGCGGCAGCCCATGCCGAGGACGACCGGCGATTAATGATCTGGTTCTGGCGGAGGTACTGGTGGAGGTGTTGTGAGTGCGGGTACACCTGCGCAGACGCATATTGTGTAGCTGGTGGCCTTGTGGACGCCAAGAGCGCCGGCCGGCCGCTCTGGTGTGCCGGTGATCTCTGCTGGGAGCATCTTGCTGTCGAAGAGTATGCTGCTGCGGTGCATAATGCGCCCTGCGCCGAGGCTGTGGTTGGCCGCACGACACCCGCCGCTGTGTGAGGTCGCCGCAGGGCCGCCACAGCGCGATGTGTAGAGGTCAGCGGCATGCTCGCGGCGCTGCTGATCCTTGCCGCCATGTCCGTCTTCTTCTGGTGGCCGGAGAGGCCGTTTTCGGAGAGGTCAGGATCTCCAGTCAGAGCTCGGAAGGGCGAGTGTGCCTTTTCTCTCTTCTTTTTCGCCCGTGTGTTTGTCGGATAGAGGGCACGAGGTAGAGCGTAATTGGTCTTGATCGGCTCAGGTTCGAGAAAAGAATCGACGAGATGTGCGTGGCGGCAACAATGGCTCGGTTTTGTCAGTCACTTCTGGCGTCAGATGCGATTGCCTTTTGGTCCGGTCGTGGTTCGATCTAGATTTTTTCGATTTTTGGAAAGAACGAACAGCGCCCACCAACCGGTCGTGCCTAACCACCGGAGCGAGCCACAGAGAGGGCTAGAAAAAACCCGGTTTTGCACCAATTGGGGCAGGTTTTGGAGCTGATTCAGCCAATGAGCGCCCCTCGTTTCCTCTCCCGCCCATTCCCGAGGAGCTTGCCCCGACAGTGTAATACAGCAGTTGGAGGGCCCACTTTAAACCAAGGTACCGCCTGTGGCTTGTGACCGGCGCGCTGGAACGCGCATCCAAGGCCAGAATACAGCTGCCTGCCAAAACTCATCGCAGCCTCGCCTCAAGGTGCACCAGACACCCGCCCAGCCTGCTCCTTCAGCCACCCGTGTACTGAAACCGGAGATGGTGCTCCTCACTATGACACCCTCCATGGTGGAGGGACTGAGGCGGATACAGGGCAATGCGACCTCGACAACAAACACAACGACCGCGATCCCTGTCGCAGAGGGCGAGCCAGACCTTGACTCCCCAGACATTGCGAACGCGATCTCTCACGCCCAGGTGCTACAACTTGCAAACGCCCTGAAGTCCCTCTCTGACACCGACAGGACCGTTGGGACTCTGACGCTGGAGGCGCTCCTGGTGGGCGCCCGTGTCTATGTGCCCCCACCACCACCAAAGCCAGAGCCAGTACGTTTGCCCAGCTGGCCATATTTCTGGCCGTAGTCGACGCGTACTACCTTGATTATTTAGTTGGCTAATTACTGTGCTTTTTACCGCAGTCTCCCGACTACAAGGCCCTGATGGCCCGTCTGCGCCGCGAGGAAGAGGCCCGCGCCTACGAACGCATGATCAATCCGCCCGATGCCTACGACACGTCGTCCTTTGCACAGATCAACCGCCCCGTTTATGCGGCCGACACGGGAGACGACGGTGTTACGCTGAGCGACGTCAACCGCCAGGTCATGCTCATATTCAACTTTGTGGTCACCATGGGGGGCGTGGCCTACGCGCTGTGGATGCTGGCGCGGTGGTGGCCGACACCATCGCGACTATTTCTAGCTATGGGCGGCAGTATCGCGACAGGCATCGTCGAATACGGGCTGTATGCCGGCTACGTGTGGCATCTGTCAGAGGCGGCCAGGCGTGACGCAAAGCTGCCAAAGGAGATTCGGGAGGTGGTGAACACTTGGACCGTTGGGCCGGGTGGTGTGGCAGGACGGCGCCGGCGATGGCAGCAGCGGCGACAAGAGCTCGACAGAGAGCAGTACAGAGAAGGACGGCGGCACGGAAACGTCAATACTAGGCGTCCTTGGAGCGAGCGCATCGACAGTGGCGAGGCTCGGAGGCGGAAGTAGGAAAAGGAAGTATCATAAGATTTATCTGCAGCATTTTCAGGCGTTGATCACCAGCACTCTCAATTGTCCACTCGACATCGAATGAGCAAAAAACAAACTGATCCAAGCAATTGTACGATACGACGGACAGTGTAATCATTCTTTTGCCTCGGATTGTTCTGAGCTGGTAATCCAAACGCACTTTAAAGTGATAAATGACATCACGTGGTACACGCGATGGTGCACAGACGCTCCTTCCCCGTCGACGCGTCTTTTGTGTAGCAACTCGCGGCCACCAAAGCGGGGCACCTTCCCAAAATGTCTCCCATTTTCGCGACATGGGCAAAATGAAATGCCCCTTGTCCCCGAGTCTGCACGGACTTTGGGTAAAGTGGTGTCTTATCTGCTTACTCCTACTCTTTTCCGCTATTCTTTCTCTTTTCCCGTCTTTTTATTTTTGGAGTAGTTATTCTCTACCAATCCCATGCTTTTTCTCGTGCGTCAGTCCATCGCGTTTACTCTGCAACCCGAATCGTCAACATCAACAAAAAAACCAAGAGCTGCTTTTCACGAGAAAACTTTCATTTCGCGCCCATCCTATGGTTTCCAAGACAAAGACCTACGGCGGCCATCGTGCCGATTAGCCTACCGACGACTGGCACTCACTCACCCGCTATGCGATACATGACACCAGACACACCGGGCACGCGTTCGCTCGAGTCACCGGTTGCGAGGAGGACGGAGAAGGCGAGGAGGACAAGGCGACAATGGCGATGGCGACGGCTTTGCCGAGCAAGAGGGAGGTGACGACGCCATCAGCGACGCCGACACCAACACCATCGCCGACCAAGGCAGCAGAGTCCGTCGAGACACGCAAGCCCGCACGACGCGCGATCCGGACCTATGGCAAGAAACGGCCTCTCGTCGAAGACACCAGCAAAGGCAATATCGTATCACAGCCGGTCAAGCGCCAAAAGACGACAGCAACGCAAGAGACGACGGCACAGACAGCACAAGTAGAAATGGCGCGGCCGTCCACCCCAAAAGCGCATGACTTTGATGTGGATGAGATATCCCGCCAGCTGCTCAAGGAGGCAGAAGAGGCCGAGCGTCGTAACAGAAAGAATAGAGAGAACAAAGAACGCCCTCAGACACCACGCAAGCCGAGTCCACAGAAGCCCAGCCAACTACTACGAAGAGCAGGAGGCAGTCCTCGCAAAACAGGCATCATGCGCTACTTTCAACCGGCTGAACCACGAAGCGTGGCCGCTGTACAGGCGCCGCCACTTCTGCAACAATCGCTGACGCTGTCGCTCCCTGAACCACCCTCCTCCCCTGCGGCATCGGTATCTTCCATGTCCTCGCTCTCATCATGCCCATCGCCCAATCTGTCTACGGGATCCTTCTTCTCTCGCGCGTCGTCGCTCGAGCCGTCATCTCCGGCAGAGGCTTCTCTTTTTGCCTCGGATGACACCGCCACCGATGGCCCCCAAGATACAAGCTCACCACCCCCTTCTCCATTCTGGCGCCGTCGGAGCAGCGGCCACGGCAGAAGCGGCGACTGACAATCCGCCCGGACGGCCACTTATCGACGACTACAGCAGATGAAACTATGTCGGAGATGAGACGAGATGCAATTGCGATGGAAACGCGGGAAAGGGAAGCCAAGAGCAGCGCACAACAATGACGATATCGAGCATGATGGCGGCATCAAGCAGCAGAATGCGGCTGCAGCTAGGACTGTCGAAGACGGCTTCCACGACGACGACGCCGACGCCGACGACACTGGCCACAAAGAAACGAAAAAAGACAGTGGGCGTGCCGTCTGTTCAGACAACGCTCAGTCTCGCCATTGCAGGCGGCGGCGACTCAGCGTCTGTCAAGGAATGCAAGGAGTGCAACATCTTGTACAACCCGTTGCACGAGAAGGACGCCAAATTCCATGCACGCTACCATGCGTCTGTGTGCCGGAAGCAGCAGATATGAGGCCTGCAGTCATTGGCCGCTGCAAGATGATGGCAACATGTTGAGGGGGGCTGAACTTATACATTACATTTTCTTACATTGGTGTGTTTTACAATTCTGGAGTTTCGCGGCATTTTTTGCGTTCTATATTCCTCTCACGGCTGTTTCGTTCTCTCTTATTTTTCTTCTTTCAATGCGTCCAATTATCTTGATACCATGATATCCCCTTTGCCCAAATGCTATTTGATTCCTAGTAAAACAAAGCAGGAAGAGAAGATGCCGAGATATGGCAAATGCAAATGAAAAACACCAATGTCCGAGTTTGGTTAAGAAAGAAAAGCACCAGGAATAGAACAAACATACAAAAATGAAAATGAAAATAAAAGGTACATCATACATCGTTGTCCACGGACTAATGACTAATATCTCGTCACCTTTACAGCTTCGATGCCTCGTCGGGGTTCTTGACCTCGACCAGCAGCTTGCCGGTGTTCACGCCCTTGAACAGGTCAACAAGCGCCTGCTCGGCGACGCGCAGACCGCCCTTGACGACGTACTCCTTGCTCTTGAGCTTTCCCTCGGCCACCCACTGCGCCAGCGCGCCAATGGCAGTGGCGTTCTCCGAGGCGTAGTCAAATACGAGGAAGCCCTGCATCTTGATGCGCTGGACAACGACCTGGAGGATGTTCTTGGGGCCCTTGACCTCGGAGACGTTGTACTGGCTGATGCCACCGCCACATGACGAAGCGCGCATACAAGCCGGCGCGGCCGAGCGCCATGGTCGAGGATCTCGCCGCCGACATTGTCCCAGTTACACATCAATCTTGTCGGTGTGGCGGCCTTGAACTGCTGCGCAAAGTCGGCGTCCTTGTAGTTGAGGCCGGCATCGAAGCCGAGCTCCTCCACCAGCCACTTGACCTTGTCAGCGCTGCCCGCAATGCCGACGACGCGCTTGGCGCCCAGGATCTTGGCCATCTGGCCGACTACGCTGCCGGTGGCGCCCGCAGCGCCCGAGACAACGACCGTGTCCGTGGGCTTGATGCCGTTGGCCACCTTCATGAGGCCAAAGTAGGCAGTCAAGCCGGTGGCGCCAAGGGCGCTGACGAGGTCAATGGGCCGCAGCCGGCTGCGCAGGGCAGCGGGCATGGCGGCAAAGGGTTCTCGACCATCTTTTCGTGGATGACGGCGATCTCGGTCCAGCCGGAGAAGGAGACGACAATGTCGCCCTCGGCGGCCTTGGTTCGACTTGGAGGCCAGCACGCGGGCCACGCTGACACCGCGCATGACGGCACCGATCTGGACGGGGGCAGGTAGGAGGGGCGGTCGTTGAGCCAGCCACGCATGGCCGGGTCGAGACTGAGGTAGAGCGACTCGACGAGCAGGAAGCCGTCCTGAAGGTCCGCGGCCGTGGGCGCCGGGGCCGTCTCGATGCGGAACGTCTTGCCGGGGATGATGTCGGTGGTTGGCCGCTCGGCCAGAACGACGGAGGTGTTTTGGCGGGCCATTGTGAAGATGAAGATGTGAAGGTGTGAAGGTGATTATGTGAAGTGGTGAGGTAAAGAGGTGAAGACGTGAAGACGTGAGGCGGAGGGGTTGAAGATGTGAGAAGAAGGGGGTGGAGAGTATCGATGTGCTTTGCGGTGGTCGAAACAAGAGAGTCTAGGTCCTCCCCGGTGCGAGACGTGCAACGTGGAACGAAAGGCCTTTATCTACTCGTTGCGTTGAGGACCCTAGAATCCGAGAAGCCTGCGAGGCTAGCAATGGGAAGCTACGTACAAGTCGGCCCAGCTCAGACCAGCATCTCCACCGTCAATCAAGCAAGGGCTTGCCACGCCATCGTGCCTTCCTCGGCAGCCGTCTCCGTTCTGGTGCTGCTCCGTCCCCGTCCTTTCCTTTTTCTTTGTCTTTTTCTTCTATTTTTATTTCCCACCCTCCCCACCTTCCTCTTCTACGATCTCGACACACAGGTATGCCGTACGTACTCCGTTTTCCGTACCGTGCTCCTTCCTCCTCGTCGCAAGACGCACCTTCCCTCTCGCCCCCCATCTCGAAGGCAAAGCTTCCACACTCAGCAGCTCATATTAGCAGAAGGCGCACGCCCGTTGCAGCCCACTACAAGCCCCCTAGTACGGCGCCTACGACGAGCTCAGCTCGAGGTGGGAGAAAGAGTACGGCGGGAAAGGCGAGCAAACCGAGACCAAGTGCAATGGCGCTACTAATCGTGGTTTGGCCGATTGCCCAAGAGCTTATTTTTTTTTTGCGGATGTGAGGGGCCTCGGGGACTACTGCTTTAGGAACTGGATCCGGAGCAAAGCAGTTTGCGGGCGGGGCGGGATCTTAAAACCAGTCGCGAGATAGAATTCACTCTGCAGGGGGAGACACAAAGAAGAAAGTCCGCAAAGAGAGTGGATGAACACCTTGAATGAAAGTGAAGACGAGTCAGAAATCAAAATACGGCATCATTGGACCGGAGCCCACAATCACCCAGAACATAAAGAGGTAGCTGCATGGTCTCCAGAAAGGGCAGTCGCAGCACCTGTGCTTCTGTGTCGGCCGTTCCTTCTCTCTGGGTTCAACTAACGGCACAAAGCACTGTTCCTTCCCGTCTGTGTTCACGTACGGCATGTCCTGCAGTGCGCCCTTTCCCTGGGATGCACTCCACAGATGGAGTTGGGCTGCACAAATTATGTTTCTCCGCCAAAAGACATGCTTCGGAGACTTGCTATCATTATAAATCAACAGCCAAGACAACAAGGAGACGGCAAAAGCAATTGGCATCAATACGGGTAAAAAATTCGAGACAAGATCCTAAGCGATCATCTCATTCCCCGCCGTTGAAGCAATAGGAGACGTTGTCCGCCGAGGCTTCCAGGGCGTTTCAAAGTCTGATGGCGCAGACCAACGGCAGCACTTCCGTTTTGGGAACTAGGGCATTGTGGTGCTCAGCCAGGAGAGGAAGTGCTGTGCTACGGCGCTGGCAGGTTCAAAACGTGCTGGTGGGACCGGTTAAGGCTGCCGAGGTCCAGCCAGCAGCTTTGTCAGTCTTGTCTCGTTTTTTCAAGTTTTTATTTTTTTTTTCAAGTTTTTTTTTACCAAGACGGCATTCAACCATTACCGTAGGGATTCAGCGCGCATCTACGAGTAAGACACAGAATAAAAAATACACATTATGTTTTGGCGAGTCGTTTTGCTCAGACGCTTCCAATATTTAGATCTTGACCGAGGCACAGCCTCTGGTCCTAGATTCGATCCACGAGTATGATTACAAATATCTCGTGGAGTTTTCGACATCTCGACAAGCAACCGTCTCGTCTGCTTTCTTCCCCCCTACTTGTGCTTCGGCTCAACGTAGCCAGTCACGTGGGCAATGGCACTGCGCACCGGCACGTTCACGTTGGGCCGGGCTTCGGGAAGCCCTCGATCTGAACACCCTCGCGGAACAGCAAAACGTGCGACGAACCGCCAAAGTGGAACATGCCGAGCTCCTCGCCCTTGTTTGATGTGCTGGCCCTCCTTGACGCCAATGGCGCAAGTGCTAACCTCGTCCATGCCCACGCCGATAAACGCCATCAGGCCAATGTCCGGGTTGTCGGCCTCGATAAAGACGACGGCGCGCGTCGCCAGCGCCGTGAGATAGCCTGTGCAACGGAGATGCCCTTGGCGTCAATGTCGTGGCCTCTCGCACCCTCCTGGCCCTCGAACAGCGGCTCGCTAAAGTAGGTGCCGTCCTGGACAAACGCGCGCTTGATCGTGCCGGACACGGGGCGCGTGCCAGCGGTGGTACGACAGCGCGGACAGGAACGCCTGGTAGACAGTGGCGCCGCCAAACTGCTGCGCCAGCGGGTCGTGCGCCAGCATGTCGAGGATGCTGTATGGCTGGCCCTTGATCCAGAACTTGTCGCGGAGCTTGGCCTTGCGGGCCACGTCAAACGTGCGGCTCTCGCAGGCGTTGTTGACGATGGCGTTGTCCTTGGCTCGGCAATGGCCGCACCTCGTCGCGCACCTGGCGCGTGAAGAAGTCGTCCCAGGACTTGTAGCCGTAGTACTTGGCTGTGGGTCGCACACGTACATGTCCTCAAACTTGTGGTCGGTCTTGTACGGTGCGTTCGCCACCTCCATCAGGTCCTTGATGCCCACTTTGGCCGAACCAGCCGGCATTGTGGTCGCCCAGCACCTCGGCCGACGCGGGCGTCGTCAGGTACTTGCCCCAGACGTTGAGCACCTTCTTGAGCATGCGGTTGACGTCCGGGTCGAGGAAGGCGGCGTGGCCGCTGGGCGTGCCCATGGCGTAGTCAAAGATGGCACACAGCGGCACGCCCACCATGCCCACGCTCTGCGCAGCGTCGGTCCACTCGGGCGCGCGGCCAAAGCTGTGGTTGAGCACGTCGAGCATGTGCACGTAGTCGCGGATCTGGCGGCCGCCCGTGGGTCGTGCTGGTACACGCTGCGGTGCGGCACCTCATCCCACATGGAGGTAAAGTACATGTAGACGCGCGGCGTTGTCTCGATGAACTCCTTGAAACTCCTGGAGGACGGGAATCAGAGCCTCGCGCTTCGGCTTGCTGTCAATGTGCTCGACCGTCTTGCGCAGCCACTCGTGCTGCACGCGATGGTCCGCCGGCAACCAGCTGCCGGGCCTGCAGATGGCGAAGTCAGTAAGGGCTTCCAATAATGTACTGAATACCTCTTTTCGTTTTTTTTCGTTTTTCGTTTCCGTTTTTCGTTTCCGAAAGACTTACCGATGCCGATGGAACACCTGTGGAATGTCGTGCTCGTCGCCGTGTTGCCAAACCATGATTGCGGGATGAAAACGTCGATGTTAGTACGTATGTACGGGTGTACGGGTTGATATGGTATCGGTTGATTGATTGGTCGATCAACAGAGAAAGTGCTCCTTAAGAAAGACTGCCAAGAAGGGATGCTTTTGGTTCCTGGCGATTGAAACTGTGAGCTCTTAAATAGGGATGCAGTGTGTTGCAACGCTGTGGAAGGTGCTGACGTCATGCTGCGTAAAAGGCAAGGCCCGTTGGTCATGATGTTTGAGTCGCTCCTGCCGACAAAGGACAGATACCCCCGCACTTTCATAGTAAGAATGCAGAAAATGGGCTGAGGCTTTGTTGCGCCAGCGATGCCGGCTCGCCGCGTATACCTAGACGGGCAGATCGCGATTCAATAGCGTGTACATGTACATCTACGTAAAACAAAACAGCCAATGCCAAGATTTCTTGTTTTTCCTATTTCAGTCGTCCGTTTCTCGTCGTCACCTCTCCACACTTTCGCCCAGTCAAAACCAAGCCTTGGCGGGTCCTTCCTCTTTTGACACGCACTTACAAAAAACCAGATGACTAATCACCGATATTCGCATTCTCCTCCTTCACCCACTCAGTAATACGGAGTATATGTGTTACACTCTTTCCATCCTCAAAGCTTGCACGCCTTGGCTCCGCACGAAGTCATCGTGTGTACATACCGCAGTTTGCCGTGCTCGAGCCGCAGCTCGTGGCTGTCGGCCGCGTTCATCATGTGCCCCCACACGCAAAAGACGCTCACCGAGCCCATGGCCTCGTCAATCACGTAGCGCCGGTGCGTGTTGGGCGCCTGGTTGTGGTTCGAGGGGATGCCGGCTTTGCACGAGTCGTCGGGCCGGTTGTGGCCAGTGTACGCCGACCCTTCGAGCCGCGTGCAGGGCGTGCCCCAGGGAATAGCCGCCGAGGCTGTGGCATTGCTCCACATGTCGAGGTAGGCATCGCCCGCGGCCTGCAGCACAGACCGCGCATCGCGGGCACTGGCCGCACGATGGTGGTCCAGTTCTCCTGGAGGACGTGCTCGAGCGTCTTTGTGGCGTCAAACAGCCAGGCACCGGTCGTGGACACGATGGAGTCGACGGACACGACTCGGCCGTCTCCGGCGTGGCGGATCTGGGTCCCGATGACGTAGGGATTGGCCGGATCCGAGGCTGAGACGAGCTCCGTGTATGTGGCACACGCGGTCAGGTCGTAGTTGGTGCGGCGATGGTCGACCTTGAGTGCTTTGGCGAGGATGATGCTGCTCACGCAGAGCTGTCTTGCCACGTCGATCCTCTTGTTGTTCTCCATGTACGTCCAGTTGGCCGCCGTGGCCGTCAGTAGCGGAGCAAGATGACCGGCTGTCTGGGCGGTGATGTAGGCGTCTGCTGCCGCAGACATTGCTGTCTGGTTACACGGCGACGAATCGAGGCCCGCCTGGCCGAGCGGGACTGCATGGCCACCAGCAGCAAAGGCGAGGGCGACAACAGCTTTAATCATCGTGAACGTCCCAGAGTTGTTGCCCCCTCTTGTTTTCTTTTGAAGGCTTGAATGGATCAACTGTTGAGGATAGACGTAAAATCGAGGCTGTAAAATAGAGACTGCTTATTTCTCATGCTCTCCTCGCCTCGCACGTTATATTGCGGTGAGGAGAAGCTCGGGTGAATTGCCGGTGGCCACAGCATGGCCCGCGCTGTACTGTACAATTTATTACTCTGTGAATTGAGCCGAAAAGAATGCACTTTGGCAAGCAAAAGTCAAAGGCGTGCGTGCACGTGCATCCCAAGGCTATTTATTATCTGTTACTATGCTGCACGATATCGGCATCTTTGCAGACGCCAGCTGCTAGTGCTCTTGACACGTTTTTAGGGAGCGGTTCTCCCGCTGGTTTTAGCCGGCTCAGTGGTCTAGTTGGTATGATTCGTGCTTCGGGTTCTATTCTTTCCCTTCTGTGAATAACAGGAACTTGTGCGAGGTCTCGGGTTCGATCCCCGACTGAGCCCATCGAAACTACGGAGCAATCTCTTCGATATTGTCTTTTTTGTCTCGGACGCTTTCTGGTGGAAAGCATTTTGGCGTTTTATTTACGACGTACAGCAGGCCATAAAGACCGGATTCATTTATTCATCATCGCCTCACTCGTTTTACGATGCAGTGTATCCTCCGTCGACGGTCCAGTTGGCTGCCCAGTCAGTACAAGAAAACAAGAGGTGGGGGATATGAGTTCGGAAAACAGGACGACGGCATCGACTCACCTCCCGTCACATACGACGCATCATCCGTCATCAGGAAGCTCAGCACCTTGGCCACCTCCTCGGCCGTGCCCACGCGGCCCAGGAACGTGGCGCCGCCGGCCGCGTCCGATGTGAATAGGCCCTTGGCCTCGCCGTCGTGCAGCACGGGCGTGTCAATGGGGCCCGGCAGCACCGCGTTGATGCGGATGCCCTCGCAGCCGTACTCGCCGGCTACGGACTCGGTCAGGCCAATGACGCCAAACTTGCTTGTCGAATACGCCGCGTTGTGCGGCAGGCTCGCAGGCCGGCCACGCTGGCCACATTGACAATGGACCCGCCCGGGCGCGTCAGGTGCGGCAGCTGGGCGCGCATGCTGTGCAGCACGCCGTTGAGGTTGATACCCAGCGTGCGGTCCCACTCATCCTGCTTGATGGTCTCGCAGCGGATGTCCGGGTGGCCACCCGGCACGCCGGCGACGTTGGCTGCGCCGTCGAGGCGGCCACCGAAAGCCTTGGCCGCGCCATCGACCCAGCTTTCAACCTGGCCGCGCTTGCTGACGTCGACGCGGGTGACGGTGACAAGAGGTGCGGCAGCAAGGCTTCTCTCTGGGCTCCGGCAGCCACGCACAGCTCGAGCGTCTTCTCGAGGCCGGCCTCGTTGACGTCGCTAATGGCCACGCCCGCGGCTCCAAGCTGTAGCAGACGCACAGCCGTGCACTGGCCGATGCCCGAGGCAGCGCCCGTCACGGTGTAGAAGCGGCGAAGGAGCGGAGTAGCCATCATAAAGGAGTGGAGATAATGAGGCCAGCAAGTAATTTTATTGATTGATTTGATTTGATTTGCTTTGACTTTATTTTCACCTTAAAAGCTTATTCACTCATTACTATTATAGGATATATTAAGAACCGCGAGACCACGATGATTCATGTCGTTCAGTTCTCGCCGAACGGCTGCTCTTCTCCGCGACTTTTGCTCGCCCATTTTGTTGCTAGCTTAACTTTCGTCTTGGCCAATGGAGGCCGCGTGCAAGCAGCTCACTTGACACCCCGTTCATGAGCCCACACCTGGCTAACGAAGACCGAGGCGGCGCGGATAACGTCTAGCCTGCCGCGCATGTTGACCAATTACTCAGTTAGTTAACCAAGATTCAAAGAAGATAGGTCTGCCAATTGGCCCGCACTCTCTAGACGGCGAATGAGCTCTGTTCAATAAGACAACTCGACTATACATACAAACAAACAGGCCGCAAGAGTCCTCCTCCACTTACAGCCCCAGAATTGACCGCATCACTGCGCCCAGCTTGGCCGCGCACGCCGCCTCGTTGCCGGCCACTTCTTGCGCCCGCCACGCCACGAAGCGGTCCGGACGCACCAGCACCGCGCCCGATTCCTCCACGCCACGCAGCTCGGCCCATGCAAAGTAAAAGTCCTCCCAGTCCTGGCGGAAACCGATGGTGTGAGCCTCGAGCGGCACGCCCCCGAGCTCCTGGGACACCCGAGCAGCAGCCGCGCGCCAGGCGTCGCCGCCGATGCCCGTGAACAGCACAAACTTGCCCTTGCCGGCAATGTCAATCGTGGACGTCCGCCGGGCGGTGGGGGTGGCGCCACGGTTGAGCCAGGCGTGCGGCAGGCGGCTGCCGGGGTATGTGCTGGGCTCGTGGTAGAGAACAGGGTCCTCGGCGGCGCGGCCGGGCAGTTGCCAAGGCTCTGGCTCGTCCGCCGTGTAGATACCGGGGCCGTCATAGTGCTGGTTCATCTCAATGCCCAGGCCCCCAAACTCGTGTGAAGTGTGCTGGATAGCCCGTTGAAAGGCAATGCGGCGCCGCTGGCCGGCGGGCGTGGGCGCCTCGAGCCCGGCCAGCACGGCACGGCGCTCCTCGACTGTCTTGGGCAGCGCGCCTAGGGCGTCCCAGATGTGGAAATGGTCGCGGAAGCCCTGGTTGGCGCGTGTGATGACGCCCTTACCAACGGGCTGGCGCTCAAGGCTATATGTGTCGAGCAGCGCCGGGCTGGCGAGCCCCCTGTGCACATACGCCACCTTCCAGGCCAGGTTGAAGGCGTCCTGGATGCACGTGTTGGAGCCGAGGCCGTTCATGGGCGGGTGGCGGTGCACGGCGTCGCCCAGGCAAAAGACGTTGCCCATCGAGTACGTCTCGGCCACGATCTCGTTGATGAACCACTTGCTCACGCCGAGGATCTCCGCCGGCGTGTCGTCGCCGATAAACTCGCGCACGCGGGCCAGGAAGTCGGCGTGTGTGGCCCGGGCAATGGCGCTGGCCGGATCGTTGGCGCCGTCAATGTCGACCTCGCGGCTCGGGAACAGGATGAACATCCACTCGTGCCACGGCTTGACCATGCGCACAAGGCCCATCCACCCAAACGCCGGGTGGTCGCGGTCGGGCTGCATCACCCAGTGCAGGTTGCCGCGGCGCGCGTCCACGAGGTGCGACAGGTCTGCACGCACGAGCACGTTGACGGCGAGGCCCTGGCCGGGCTTCTTGATGAGAGGCAGGTCGAGCTGCCGCACCACCTGGCTCTGGGCCCCGTCCGCGCCAAAGATGTACTTTGTGCGCACGCGGTACTCAACGTTCGAGAGCCTGTCGCGCAGTGTCGCCGTGTAGTGCCCGGCCGCCGCGTCGCGGACAAACGAGACCAGCGCTGTGTCGAAGCGCACCTTGTATCCCTGGTTGGTGGCATGGCGCACGAGGACGGGCTCGAGCAGCGTCTGCGGCAAGTCCACGGAGAGAGCAGGGGCTAGCCGATTCGTAGTCGCCCTAGATATGCTGGGTTAGGAAGGCTCGATGGGTGATGACGAGCAGCAAGGCTAGAGGGAAGGCACTATGGTACAAAGGCACGCCGGACGCACCTTCCGCTTCGGGTCGTTGCCCCAAGAGTAGACACGTGCATACTCCGCGCCTGCCATGCTGTGGCACCAACGCGTGTGCAGCATGCAGCTGCCGTCAGACGACACTTGCTTCAGATCTGTGTCGAGGCCAATGTCGCGCAGGCACTCCAGCGCCGCAATGTTGGTGATGTGCGCACGCGGTGTGTTGGCCGTGCCCGGTGCCGCGCTGATCATGATGCCGTGAGGCCGTATTCGGCCAGGAAACAGGCCAGGGAAGCGCCGGCTGGACCAGCACCGACAACGAGAAATTCTGTCTCCAGGACATCGCTGCTGACCGCGGATGGCGGGCCGTGAGCAGGTGCTGTAGCTGCAAGCGGTGCACCATGAGAGGCACTGTGGACGGCGGCTGTCGTGGGCAGTGTCTGTGACTGGGCTGCTGGCAATGCGGTGGGCTGCGTGTCCGAATCCATGTTGAGTCAGGTGCGTACAGTCAGGGAATTGTCTACTGCCAGGAGTGAAGGGCTGCTTGTTGTTAAATGACAACGATATGCTTGGTCAGTGGAGGTGCATCGAGGGGTGAGATGGGTCGCGGCGAGAAAAGAAAGGACAGGAGATACAGATGTCTACGGTGATGCTATATATCTCTCTCAACGTCCAAGTTTCTTTTTATACAAGCCACAGCAGCTCTCGTTATCAGCGTTCCTGCTGCCTTTATGGATTCTCTGCGAATGAGGTTGTGTGTATATCGTGTCTCCGTTTAAACTGACAAAGCGTTATGTAAGTATCAAGCGATAATGACAAGAACGGTGGACCAACAGCAGGAATAGCCGAGGCATGGGAACCAAAGGAAGAAACGACAATGCGGGTGAGTTCATCGCCAGCCGTCCATCTACGAGCTTTCTGCATATTGTGTTTTCATCGTAACCCGGTGTTGGGGCCGTGGTATACTTGGCGTGAACTGGGCCCTTTCTTCCACCAACACAACGTACAGATGCTGCCGTGTAAAGAAAGCATCAATGTCATTGTAAAGCACACGGCAAATTGTCTCATAAGCGAGATTCACGTAAAAACGGGCAAACGGAAGAAGAAAGAAAAAGAATGCCCACTCAAGAGACATTGTCCGTGGGCCCGTTCATCCTTTCGGTGTGTTTGTGAAAGAAAAGAAAAGAAATACCCGAAGATCGTCCGACGCACCACCCACGCCAGCCCCAGACTCCCAAATTCCTCCGCATTCCCCAGGATCGCCAACTTGAACCAATGAACAAAGGCACAAAATTGGAGGTAGATTGAAAACGGGCCTCCCAGCAGCAAATGTCGTTGCTCATCCAAGTTCGTATCCAGTGAGCCAGTCTCCTTCCTCCAGAATGGCAGTTCACCCGATGGACTGATTTCGGCTCAATATGTCGTTGGCAATCATCTCTCTGGCGTGTCAACCTTTTTCCGTTTGTAGATCTCATATGACCCGCCTCCGCACCTTGATGCCGCGTCTTCGAAAGAACTTTGTAGGAAAAGCAGATGGCACGTTTGCCTCACTCAGACTTGCGTCGAGTTATTTGGTGTTGGAGCAAGGGTCTTTTTATGTCCTCCGGCTCTTGCTGGACAGTTGTACACGTCTGGATCTCCTATAAACCACTGTTTTCCCACATCCCAGGACCATTTTTTGGATGGCGGCGTCCAATCTTGAGCACCACGATATGCCAAGTACATACTAAACAGACGGACTAGATTAATATATCTATATAAAAAACCGAAAGACAGATCCTTCTCCTTGGCACCAACACTCGCCAAGATGATTCCAACATGACTTCTCCGCGCAAAATCACCCTCTTGCGCATAGCCCACGTCTACTACACGCACAAGGACACGGCCAGTGCTGCCAGGTTCCTTGACGGACTTTGGCTTCACCAAGATCGAGGGCCACAAAAGCAGCGGAGACGGCAACAGGGAGAACGATGTAAACAAGACCTACTACCGTGGCACCGGCCCTGAGCCATTCTTGTACTGTCTCGCGAGTGGCTCCGCGGACAAGTTTGGCGGTGCTGCGTTTGTCGTCGCCTCGCGTGAGGACCTCGACTATGCAGCGGCCACCATCCCCAACGCCACGCCTGTGCACGCCATGAACGACGAACCCGGCGGCGGCTTCCGCGTCACGTTCCTGGACCCGGTCGATGGCTTCCCTTCCACCTCGTCTACGGCCAAACACCAGTGGAGACGCACGGCGACGTGCCCTCCACTGACCGGCCCTTTAACTATGTGCGTCTCAGAGTTCTGTCTCCATGTCCATGACCTCTCAACGCCCCCGGCCCCAAGTGCTGTCTGATAACTCTGGTCCCAAGAGAGTCTAATGTTTATATCATTATCATCCAGCCCGCCAAGAAACATCGTCAAGGGAACACGTTCCAAAGATTCGAAAAGGCAGGTCATCTCCCATTCTTTTTCCTTTCTGAGCCATCTTACACTGTCCATCTAATCGCCTTCGCCCCTTTGTAGGCCCGGCACCGGTGCACAAATTCGGGCACTTTGGCATGTGTGTCACCAACTTTTCCAGCGCCTACGCCTTTTACACATCCCGCTTCAACTTTGCCCCCAGCGACCTCGTCCACGACGCGGCCGGCCGCGACATTACCACCTTTTTGCACCTCGACCTCGGCAGGCACGCTCGTCGACCACCACTGCTTTTTCTTCTTTGAGGGCCCCGTCAGCCACGTCCACCACTCGTCCTTTGAGACATACGACTTTGACACGCAGGTCCTGGGACACGACTGGCTGCGCGCCAAGGGCTACGAGAACTGCTGGGCGTCGGCCGCCACGTCATGGGCAGCCAGATCTTTGACTACTGGTTCGACCCGTCCCGGTTTATCCTGGAGCACTATGTCGACGGCGACCTGGTCAACAATGAGTGCAAGGCAAACCGGCGGCTTGCGTCGCCAGATGATCTTCACGTTTGGGGTAAGTCCTGAACAAGAATAAAAACTGTGAAATAACAAATCATTGTATTCTTACTATTAACAAAAAAACAGGTCCCGACTTGCCGGCAACATTCTTGCAGTAACATCTTCATGTAGCTAAGAGGGAGTTTGCTTGGCTACATTAACTTTGCATTTTGAACCCAAATTGACATCAATTATGGCAGTGTCTGCTGCATCGAATCCTGGGTATGAGTTTTTATTAATGCTACTTTCAGTATTTGTTTTCATAATAAATCCATATAAATTCAAATTTTTATTGTACAATCTTTTCCAGGAGAGAATATGCAAGATAACTCGGCGCTTGGATGAATCAACTCTTGCAGTTTTATCGCATTGGCTCGTATACAATTAATTAATGGCCAGACATCAGATCCCAGAAAAGTTCACGACACTGCTGAATGTGTCTTTGGGTTTTATTATTTTGTATGCGATACTGTGAGCAACTAGAACCTCACCAAGGCGACTGAATAAGTAAAATGAGTGTAGTGAAGAGACAACGCATGTGCAGAAGAATAAAGAGCTGAGAAGATGAAAACGAGACAGTCGCCCTCTACCCCAGTCCCGATAAAGCAAAATTGGAAAGGAAAAAAAGACATCCAACAGTCAACAAATTCGCCTATTTCTGTGTCCTCTGAATCCCCTTCCTTGATCCTCATTGGAAAAAGCAAAACAACACGCCCATACTTCCAAAAAAAAAGCATACTGAAAAACAGTAAAAAAAGAACAGCACACACGTCAGACGAAAAAACAAAACAAAAAAAAAACAAAATGATGAATGAAAAAGCAAAAATTTGTGCACGCACAAAATGTTCCGCAATGCGCCCGTAGTCGTTAATGTGCCATGGTGCCTGTGTCTTTGCTGGTCGCCCGTCCTGGTATCCCCTCCCTCTTTTATTCCCTCTCTTTTCACTACCTTCTTGTGCGCTGCATTGGCGTCGTCGTCGTCATCGTTTTTCGTTTGCCGTCCGTCTCCCAGCTACCACGTCGCCTGTGCGCCTATTCTGTTCGATAAAACTTCTTGTACAGGAGATGCAGCAGCAGGGTTGACGTTGAGCCGCAGGTTGCCCTCAAAGACGTTCATAAACTGGTGCGCTTCGAACTGTGCCTGGAGGAGGTCCTCGATCGACACAAATGCGCTGGCGCCGGGGATCTGGATGTGGCCGCGCGAGCCCTCAATGGAAAACACGCCCACCTGGTCGCACGAGATGGTCAGGTTCGTCTTGTCATAATCGCGGTCCACCACGCCCTGCAGGACACTACCACACCCTTCTCCGCCAACGCCCGCACGCTGTACTTGTACGAGCCGAACTTGGGTACCCGGCCGCTGCGCTCCAGCTCTCTCTGGTGGTTGTACTGCTTCGTGAACGGCAGAAGGAATCGTTTTTTGCTGGGACTGTTAGTTTTGTTTATTAAGGGGAGAAAATGTAAAGACGGTAAAAAAAGAAAAAAAAAGAAAAAGAAACGTACCCTTCTGTTTTTGCAGTGTCGCCATGGCCTGCTCAATGTAGTCGTCGTAGCTCTTGCGCTTCTGCTCCAGGTACTTGGCCTTCTCGTGCAGGTTGTTCAGCGTAAGACGGACACCTCCAGCTCGCGCTGCCGCTGCACCCGTCTGCGGCTCTTGGTGCGAATATCGGAAGCAATCGCGTTCAGCACGTCCTGGTAGTGGTTCTGCTTGGAGATGCGGCCCATCTGCTCCAGGCGCAGCACGTTCTCTAGGGCCGTGCGCTTGAGGTCATAGTACGACATGCGTGTGACGTCGACCATGTTGGCGTCCGAGTAGGCGCCGCGCGTGTTGCTGTCCACCGCAAAGTCGTCGCGTAGCAGTGACTGCCACTATTTGCTCATCGTATGGCTGGATCGGCTTCACCAGCACGTCAAGGATGTTGCGCCAGTCTGCACACGGATAATATACAGAATGCATCGCTTCGTCTCCATGAAAAGAGGCCTTGACCTGGCTTCGGATCGTCCACGTCGTGCAGCTTGGGCGTCAGGAACATCTGGATTCCGACGAGCCAGTCGTCCGCATCTCGCTCTCGTTGTTCTTTGCGCTGCCCACTCCTGGATAATCTCCCGCAGCACATCGTCGCGCGTTGGGGCAGATTGCTGGCAGCTCCGTCACGACGAGCTGGTGGATGGCAAAAACGTCAGTCATCTTGATGTACAGTGTCGGCTTGTTCTTGGCGTAAAGGTCGTTGAACTCGTCAATGTCAAAGGTGCTCTCTGCGTCGGGAACAGAGATGAGGGCCTCCATAATGCGGTTGAGACGGCTGACAGATTCCATGATGAACGCATTCAATTGGCAGCAGATGGATGTTATCGCCACCAAACGGCCGTCCGCTGGCAATCTGGCCCAGGACCTTGGACACCTCGCCCAGGTTGCGCTTTCTGGAGGGGGCTCCAACTGCTTGTCAATGGACGCCAACATTCTCCGGCGCCGTAAACAGCTGGTTTGCAGGTAGAACCGCAAAGCCAGTTGCCAACGAGCTGCAAAAGATACTGCGGCGGCTCGCGCTGGAAGTGCTGGCAGAGCGCCTCAAACATCTGCCGGCAAATAAAGCGGATGCCATAGGGCAGGCGCGGCAAGAGGTCCTCGAGGGACAGCAAGAACTGGTCAGAGATCTCCCGCAGGTCGCGGAGATGGTCGATAAACAGCTCCTGTGTCTCGGGGTCCTTGAACGCGACCTCGCGGGGGACGTCGCGTGGGCGGTGGCTGGCTGGCCCGTCCGGAGCTCCTCGTTGTTGATGGCCGAGCGGTTAGATTTGCAAAGGGTCGCTCTCTAGGTCGAGCGCCGGATCCTCGATGATGTTGTCGCGGATCATGGGACCCAGGAGGTCACGGAGGTATTTCCGGTCGCGAGGCGAAGCGCGTGTAGTTGGCGAGCAGCTTCTGCCAGAAGTAGTTGCCACGAACGTACTCCTGGATAGACCCGGAGCCGTCCACCTCCTCACAGATCGACCGAGAGATGAGCTTCAGCAGATAGTACTCCTCTCTCCGCTTCTGTGCATAGCCAAACAGGCTCATGATCAGAAGCTCAATGCGCCTCCACTCCTTGTCGGACATGCCCTGCATGCGCACGCGACGGAAGAAGCGGGCCAGGTACTGCGGCTGGGTCTGGAGGTTGAAAAAGAGCTGCTGGTACGATTCCAGCTTCTTGCGGGAGCCCTTGTTGAGAGCCTTGAGGTCGAACTGGTTGGACGAGGAGATGGAGGTGCTGGCAAGGATATTGCCAGTGTGGCCGCCAAAGTTGTTCTGATGCCGCACAACTTCGTCCAGGGTGATCTTGTTCTTGACGAGGAGTGCAATCTTGATGTCGAGCTGATCAATGTATTGCTCCATCGTCTCGTTTTGCTGGACCTGCTGCACCACGGTCTTGCGCATACGCTCAAACTCGACTTCCTCGTTGAAGTCAAAGTCATGTCATTGAGCAGATGCACAAAGTTCTTGACCGCGTTGACGGGGGATTCTTGCCCGTGGTCAGGCTCTTGTAGGCCTCGCCCTGGATCTTGGCGCGAACAAAGCTCTGGATCTTGACAACGCGTTGCATATTCTCGTTGAAGAAGCGCTTCTTCTCGGCAAAGCGGCGGCGGACAATAAAGGCCCTGGCAGCAGCCTGCAGCGCAATGATCGACTCCTCCTCCTCGTCGAGCTGGTTGAGGAGCTCGCCAATCTCGCTGCGCAGGAGCATGGCACGGAGAGGGCCTGGAGCTGGATAATCTCAGGCTCGTTGCGGCGCAGATCCTCCAGAAGGCATTGTGCTTGCGGCGGTAGTTGAAGGCGCGGACATGTGCTTGCAGCCGCGTGACCTGGGGCGTCTGCTTCTCGAGAACGTCGAGATCGCCAGCAACCCTGAACGCTCAAGCATGCCCGGATGTGAGACTGCAGCTGCATAGTCTCCGACTCGCACTCTTCTAGGCCATCCAGTGTTTGCTCGACGCTGCGTCTAACGGCGGCGGCGCGAACGCAGGCCTGTAGAGCCTCAATCTGAGGAGTGTGTTGACGGAGCTCGGCCTTGAGGGCGAGCACAGATTGCCGGGCGGCGTTGCCCTTGACACGGCCTGCAATTGCTCCCACTGGGGTGCAAAGTGGCAAGCGCCTCTTTCTGCAGGTGGATCTGGTGTCTCGTTAGCATGGCCCTCGCGGCAGGCCTGGAGGTCGACGATGGCATGGCTCTCCGCATGTAGTGCGGCCTGTTCGTCCTCCAGGCGCTTTCGCAGAAGCATACCGCGAACGGCAGCTTGCAAAACAGTGGCCGAGCCGGCCGCATGCTTTGCATCCTGCTTCTGGGAAAGCATCTCTTTGCGCGCCAAGTAGCCCCTGAAGACAGCCTGAATGTCTCGCACAGGGCCCGAGGCCTGCTCCAACTGAGAACGAGTGTCTCGTACCTGGTTGCGGACCTTTGTTGGCCCGAATCATGCTCTGCAGCTCAAGGATATCGCCCTCCATGCTCTCCAGGTAGTACTCTTTTTGCTGTTGACGCTGGCGCACCAGGAAACCACGGCAGCGCTCTGCAGGTTGACAGCAAAGCGTCGCATCTGCATGCGGTAGTCGATGATCTGTCTCGCAAAGTCGCCCCGAATACGCGCCTGGAGGTCGATCAGCCAGCTCTCGTCGTCCCACAGCTGCTGCATGGTCTTACCCAGCCGCATCCGTACGAGGGCACCACGGGCTTGTGCCTGAAGGTCGGCAATCGAGGCCTCGTTCTCCGCCAGCTCCCGGTCGATTCGTTCCTCCTCCGTCTCAGCAGGCTCGGGCGGTTCGTCAAAGTCGGCCCCGATGCTTCCGAAGCTGGCATGTTGGCACCCAGCTTATCGAGGCCCTTCTGCACTGCTCGAGCTCGTGATGCTCGAACTCAAGTTGGCCGATAAGGTTGCCGATGCGGAAGTCGACGATGCCCTTGCGGAAGAGCAGCCAGCTCAGCGCGTGGATGCAGTAGATGACCTTGGGATGTTCTTTTTCTCGTACAGGTCGATCATCTCGAAACGGAATAGATCGGGAAGCTCCACGTCATCGAGGAAGCGAAAGAAGTTGGCAATGTTGTCGGAATAGAGGTATTGGAGCTTCTGGTGCCGGATAATGCGGAACGGCCGCTCGGGGTTCAAAGCGGCAACGACCTCGGCGAGTGTCACACCATCACGCAGCGACTCCTCGAGCTCGACAATGGGCGGGATGGTCTTGTGGATGACATCCTCGATCCACTCTTTGGCTTCACCAATGTGGCAAAGGTACTCGTACGCCTGAAGAAACTGGCGCTGCTTCTCCATCCAGTTCCAGTCACCAGGTGCCGGCCGGATTTTGCCGGAGCAGCATTCTGCAGTCGCCGCCGGCCGCGGAGACCTACGACCTCTTGTGTTGGTGCTGAGAGTGCAAAGTCGTTGACCGATCCAGCCTGTGCCAGTTTGGAGAGTGTTCGCAGCTGATTTGTAGACGACTTGCCAGCGTCTGGAAGTCGGGTGCCGCGATTGGCGCCGTGTGTGCGTGGTGGAAGGTGGGAGGCATGCCGGCATGGGCCACAGCAGCGCTGCCACTCTGTTGATCGAGTCGGACCGAGCAAGAACCATGGAGTTGGGGCGAATGGCAGAAAGTGGTGCCTGGTGGCGCATGCTGCCAAAGCGGTCGTTTTCGCTGTTGCTGGCGCTATGCTTGCTGTTGTTGTTGGCAATGCCATTGCTGTTGCTGTTGCTAGACAGTGCACCAAGGTCGACACTCTGGCCGCGGTCGTGGCGAGAGAGGCTCTTCACGGGCGATGTTGGTGGTGATGGTGCAGGTCCAGATGCCGGGGCCTGCGGCAGCGGGCGCAGGGATCGCCGCGCGCTGCCGTAGATGTTCTCGCCATCGGCCTTGGGAGGAGACGAGACCTGGAGACTGGAGAAGGAGCTCGACTGCCGACTTGCCTCGCTCTGGCCGCGCTTGTGTCCCAGCGACAAGTAGGCAGAGTGCGACGACATGCTGCTGGCGACGGAGCTCAGGTCGGACGTGTGGGAATAGCCGGACGAGGCGTTGCTGTAGCCGGACGAGGCGGACGACGATGCCGTGGATGGCTGGCGAGCAACCGAGTAGTCAACGTTTGTGACTGCCGGAGAGGATGCGGACGGTACATCTTCGAGGCAGTGGAGGATGGCGGTGGGAAGTCTGGCGGGCGAATTGTCAGTGACAGCTTTGAAAACCGCTGGACGCTCCGTCGGCTTCCATGTGGAGGCAGGCCACGGCTGCGCGGTGTTGCGTTTGTGCGGATGCGCCTCCTGGTGCGGTGTCGATACAAGCAGTGATAGACGTATGTCTAAGTGTGTAGTTGTAGGTTCGGGGTGGTAAAAATGAGAGCGCGAAATTGAGGCCGAAAATGAAGCAAAAACAAAGAAGAACGTAGGATCACGGCGGAACGGCACCTGTGTCGCGCTTCTTGCCAGCGTCAAAGACAACGAGAATCGACACACTGGCTGCGAAATAGACAACCAGCACGTTTCGGTGAAAAAAAAAGGAGTATTGAAAAAAGGATGACGAGAAATGAAGCTTTGCATGCCAACGGCCAGAGAGTGAGGTGCGTAAAAAATCAGACAGAATGGAGCACTGCGAGGAAGGAGCGCGGACAATAATTGGGCTGCGCTATTGCGAGGGCCTCTGGCGAGGGCGGCGAGGGCAGGTGCGAGCTTCTGCGCGCGCGGGAAGGTGTGAGTGTGGACAGCGGGGGGCGCTCTTGCCCGATCTGGCGGCTTGTCACCCTGGAGATCGGAGCGGATTGTTTGTTTACATTGAACCTGCCGTGGAAGCACTTGTGTTAGCGCACTTTATGTCACAAGGGGGCCTGGCCACGGCACATTGGGTGGCTGCCGCACGGGCCACCAGTCCTGTGGCACATTAAATCGGGCTGGTTAATTGCATGCAACCGGGTTCTGCGCAATATTGAGGCGCTAAGATAAGGCCGTCAAATGCCGTCCGATAAGCGCCCGATAAGGTCACGTGTAATGCATGCCACTTTTCAACGCGGATTTCGAATCAAATGTCAACCCAGGCTGCGGCCGGTTTCGCAGCTTCGTTTGACGGCACAAATGCGACTTACACGGGACATTTTCAACAAGAGACACGCCACGTAACTTGTCCCCCTTCCCTTTGGCCGCACACGAATCGCTGCTGTTCGGCCTGCTTTGCGGGAGTCGAGAAGTCGATGGGGAAAGTGACTAAGCCTTAGAAACGCGTGCCCCGCTTTAATTTTTTGGGGCGGCCGATAAAGAAAAAAATTCGTCCGCAATGATCGCAAGCGAACTTTCCCTTTTTCCTTCTTTCTTCTAATGGGGAGAAGACAACTACGAACGGTACGTGAAACTGCCACTGGTCGAAAGTCCATATTCGCAGCCGTCTTCGAACTCAATATCCTTTACTCTTTTACGTGAATCCCTTTTTTCCCAAGGTACGTGCTTTTCCACGGCGAAAACTGGTATCTCGAAGCCCTTGAATAGCCTCGTCGCCGACATTTCACCCGAACAGTCTCGGCCGTCTCACGGAACTCACGCAACGACGAAGAACAGTCTCTGCTCTCTATTAGACCCGTCTGCTAACATCCCCCAGTCCCTCCCGCACAACCGCAAACATGCCCGAGGCAGTGAACGGCCACACCAGCTTCCTGGACTCCTCCAAGGCCCTGGCTACTCTCGAGGAGTACCAGGAGCGCGATGGCCTTGGCATCAAGGACCTCATGAACGCGCGGGTCCACGGCGGCCTGACGTACAACGACTTCCTCGTCCTGCCTGGGTACATTGGCTTCCCCGCGTCCGAGGTCGGCCTCGACTCGCCCATCACCAAGCGTATCACGCTCAAGACGCCCTTTGTCTCCTCGCCCATGGACACGGTGACGGAGCACGAGATGGCCATCCACATGGCTCTGCAGGGTGGCCTGGGTGTCATCCACCACAACTGCTCGCCCGATGCGCAGGCCGACATGGTCCGCAAGGTCAAGCGTTACGAGAACGGCTTCATCCTCGACCCCGTTGTCATCAGCGTCGACACCACCGTTGGCGAGGCTCGTGCTCTTAAGGAGAAGTGGGGCTTCGGTGGTTTCCCTGTGACTGGTAAGTTGCATTACAGGCAGAGTTTTCTTTGATCTGCCTGTCTTTTTCTGCTCTCGCACAATCCAGACTTTCTGCCTTGATATGATTATTTCCACTTTTCCATTTATAACTTTCGTTCCACCGTCAACGGCGTAACGCCATGGGATAACAAAGATTATTATGACACTCGGCTTTTTGTTCTATTTGTTCTTTTTATTTTTTTCGGTCTTTTCGTTCTCGCTCCGTCTTGTAAGCTTGTTTCTAACATGGCACCACAGAGAACGGCACACTTGGCTCCAAGCTCCTGGGCATTGTCACTAACCGCGACATCCAGTTCGAGGATGACTCGGACACACCCGTTTCCTCCGTCATGGTCAAGGACCTGGTCACGGCCCCGGCTGGCGTGACCCTGGTTGAGGCCAACAAGATCCTGTCCCAGTCCAAGAAGGGCAAGCTGCCCATTGTCGACAAGGACGGCAACCTGGTCTCGATGATCTCGCGCTCCGACTTGACCAAGAACCTGCACTTCCCCCTCGCCTCCAAGCTCCCCGACTCGAAGCAGCTTATCTGCGCTGCATCCATCGGCACCCGCCCTGAGGACAAGATCCGCCTGCAGAAGCTTGTCGATGCTGGCCTGGACATTGTCATCCTGGACAGCAGCCAGGGCAACAGCATGTACCAGATCGAGATGATCAAGTACGTCAAGGCCACCTACCCTGGCCTAGATGTCATTGGCGGAAACGTCGTGACCCGGAGCAGGCAGCGGCTCTGATTGCTGCTGGCGTGGACGGCCTGCGTATTGGCATGGGCAGCGGCAGCGCCTGCATCACGCAGGAGGTCATGGCTGTCGGCCGTCCCCAGGCCACGGCTGTGTACAACGTGTGCGCGTTCGCCGCCCGCTTCGGCGTTCCCTGCATTGCCGACGGCGGTATCCAGAACGTTGGCCACATTGTCAAGGGCCTCTGCCTAGGCGCTTCGACCATCATGATGGGCGGTCTTCTCGCTGGCACGACGGAGTCGCCCGGCACGTCGTTTGTGTCCCGTGAGGGCAAGCTGGTCAAGGCGTACCGCGGCATGGGCAGCATCGACGCCATGCAGGACAAGAAGGCCGGCGGTGGCGGCAAGAACAGCCAGAAGAGCAACGCCGGCACGGCCCGGTACTTCTCCGAGGGTGACAGCGTGCTGGTTGCGCAGGGCGTCTCCGGTGCCGTTGCTCACCGCGGTTCGATCAACAAGTTCCTGCCGTACCTCGCGGCCGGTGTCAAGCACTCTATGCAGGACAGCGCATCAAGAGCCTGAAGGAGCTCCACGAGAGTGTCGCCTCGGCAAGGTTCGCTTCGAGATCCGGACGGCGAGCGCCCAGCTCGAGGGTGGCGTCAACATGGAGTCCTACGAGAAGAAGCTCTACGTATAAAAGCGTTCAAAGAGCTCAAAAGAGTATATCTTCATGCTAATCGCTAATGTTTGACGAGCTTTCTTGACGAGTTTTGGAGGATAGGATTCTGGTTTTTTGGGGTTGGAAAAAGTTTTTAACCTTTTCTTGATTATCACGATTTATTTTCTTGGCAATTTCCCGTTTGTGTTATCGCTGTTGGGAGGAACTGCACCTTGGTGTATTCCCAGTTGTTCGTTTTTTACGTAACCTAAAACAAAGCAAAAGACCTGCTGCGGTTCCCATTGGGTCTGCTAGGCTTGCTTGGAAGGCCACCGGATGCTGTCTGATAAATCGGATAGCGGCAGGCCGAGCTGGAAGAGCCACAAGTACGGACAATAGAACTCTGGGCTGCGGCAAGACGGGGCAACCCACGGGATGGGTCGGACACCGGCCGACGGCCGACGGACGACGACGAAAGCCATGCAAAGCGGAGTTTGAGGCGTTTGGCTTTTTTATTCGTTCTTTTTTCATTCTCTTTTCTCTTTTTTTTTGGATAGTCAATAATGCAAAGTTGTAGCCAACGCTACGACTGCCCTTATCCAAAGCAGCACCTATTTTACCTCTTCGGATCTCAACCAGTTCTTTTCCTTTTGCTATGCAGTTAATGCGCTGCCTCTCATTTTTTTTTCTCAGACAAATGCTAACACATGCCGGCAATCCAGAACAAAAGCAAACGACCACTTCCCTTTCCTGTTCCTGTTTCCAGCCAGAGGAGGCTCTGCTCGAAGAGATCCTTCCGTGCAGCACCTTTTGCTGTTGTGCCATCTCATTGGACGAACCGACAAAGCTCGTTGCATTAATTGGTATGCACGCCTTCATGCATGCACGGCTCGAGACTCCCAATCCGTGAATGGGTGGAGGGGTGGTCAGTTGCTGCCCGCAGTGCTGCCTAGATTCAGCACAGTGTGTGTGAGAGAAACGGCCACCAAGAGACTGTTTCTGCCCGATATATAAAGAAGCCCTGGGACCGCCCAGTTCTCTTCCTTTTTTCTCTTGTTACTCTTCCATCTCACTCACACTTGTTTCTTGCTTTGTTTACAACCCGCTAGCTTGTTTACCTTTTTTTAAATCCTTTACAACACCTGTTCTTCTGCTCTTCTGCCCTTCTGCTCTTCTACCCCTCTGCCCTTCTTCCTCCTGCAATCATGGCTACTGTGCCTCGGATCGTGCACAGCTGGACAGACGACAGCGTCTCGGAGACAAGCGAGGCGGCCTCATGTCGCAGAGAAATTTGGTCTCGAAGAGTCGCCCGATGTGCTTTACTCCGTCAATTACGTGGACCAGTCGCAGCGCCTGCTGTTCAGTAAGATTTGAGTCTTGTCATGAAAGGCAGGGGAACGGACACTTTGCTGATACCTTGTATTCTACAGTCCACGGCTCGAATGAGGAGATTGATGTCCAAAGCGCGGGGCCATCCGCGGACAAGTCCATGCCGGAGACAAACGGCGAGCCGGTGATTGAGATCCGCCGGACGGCCGTGTGTGCCTCCAAGCAGCCCAAGTTTTTGCTAGACGCGTGCCGCAACATCTACCGGGGCACGCTGGGTCCGGATTGCGACCGACGAGGAGAAAGAAGAGGCCGCGCTCAAGGATGCGGAGATGAAGGCTGCCCGCACAAAGTACAACGTGCAGGATGCCGGGAGAGCGCGCATGATCATCCACTCGCAGTATCTGCAGGATGCCATTGGTGCCGTCGACGAGAGCACGCGCATCCTTGAGCTGACGGAGCCGTACGCCGGCCTGTACCACCTGCAGGACGAGCTGGCCCACTACCGCGACAACCAGCCGGCGTGCCACGATGAGGCGCAGCGCACCACCACGGCCAAGCACATTGACGTGCTGCTCAACTACTTGCAGGACAAGCTCGGCGAGAAGTGCCGCACGGAGATGCGCCGCTACCAAAAGGATCCGCCCATGGCAACGTATGCGTGCGCGTGGATGCTGTACAAGCCGCACGAGGTGGCCTATGCAAAGCGGCCCAGCCGCTACTCGGACGGTCCGCCAACAGTGGCGCGCCTATGTGATCAGGTCGGTGGACGTGCAGGACGAGGACGGCGGGTACGGCAAGCTCCGGGTCCAGTGCTGGCATTTGGCGCACATCAACGGCCAGCTGCAGCGCGAGTCCACAGTCTTCACCGATGCGCGAGTTCACGGGCGAGCAGCCCATTGAGTACATGCAGCTGATACCTGAGCGCTTCTTCCCGCAAGACCTGGCTGCCCAGGGCGGACTGAGCATGTCCGACTGGCAGATTCAAGCTGGGACGCAGTTCTGGACTATGCAGGGCCGGCGTACAAAGAGTTTACAAATTTTTTCCCCGGGGGAGAACGAGGAATGGAAATGACGGCAAACGCGACGATGCTCCTTTTTTCCTTTCGGGAAAGACGGGACTTTCTGACTCCAACTTCCGACTCCCGACTCGAAATCTGGCAATGGGCAAGTTTGTACCCTCCCAAAACGAAAAAGAAGGAACTTCGGCAATTTACGGGCGGGCAACGGGGAGCAGGTCGAGCGCGTCGTTTGGACATTGTGGGCCATGGAATACTGTCGCCGGGCCACCACCGGTTCAACATGCAGCCTATGGCCCGGGCGTAATATAGGATACCCAGGAGCGCCTTCATATGGGTGGCATGGTGCCTGGGCCACCCACGGCCGCCGTCCGTTGGACGAGAACTCCGCGGTCAAGAAGTTTGCACCGCATTGCGAGTTGTGATGTCTGCTGGGACGACCCCAACCAGCGCCCAAGACGCCTGGCCGATTTTGCCGAGTTTGCGCCGTCGTACCTTGGCCTCGCGCCGGAAGCAAAGTTCGGACCTCTTTTTTCAAGGTCTGCGACGCGAGGTCCCGGCGTTTCTTCTCTCGGAACCGCCAGTGGATCTTTTGCACTTGGCCACCTGCGGCCGGTGCAGGCAGACCGCGAGGCCTTTGAGAGCCTCGTAGCTGGACCCCGAGGTCAAGACAAAAACAGTGGTGGGCAAGTTTGCACACGACACCAAGCCCAAGAAGAAGGCCAAGGGCCAACGAGCCCACCGGTACGCGTCTCGCCGTGGCGCGCGACATTGTCAAGAAACAAGGGCGAGGGCCGCCATCTTCTTGCTGCACGGGTCGCCGGGCGTGGGCAAGACGTGCACGGCCGAGTGCATTGCCGAGCTGGCGCAGCGGCGCTGCTGGCCCTGACGTCGGGCGACATCAGCACCGAGCTGAGCGCCGACGCCGTCGAGCGCAATCTCGACATGTACCTGCGCCTCGGCGAGCGCTACGGGCGCTGGTGCTGCTCGACGAGGCAGACATCTTTCTGGAGGCGCGCAAGGCCAGCGACCTGCCACCGTAACGGGTTGGTGTCGGTGTTTTTGCGCGCGCTCGAGTATTTCCGCGGCGTGTTGTTTCCTGACGACGAACCGCGTCGAGGCTTTCGACGATTGCCTTTACTAGCCGCATCCACGTCGCGCTGCACTACGCCCGCTGACGGCCGACGGGCCGCCGCCGCGTGTGGATACAGCACTTTGCGCGGATCGAGCGCGATAGCGGCGGGCGTATCTTTGTGCTGCGCAGTGCGCGCGAGTATGCGTACGACAGTGTCGAGGTGCACGCGCCTGGAGCTCAACGGCCGCGAGATCCGCAATGCGCTGCAGACGGCGGTGGCCCTCGCAGAGGCGGAGGCCGTTGATTTGTTGGGCGAGGAAGCGGTGACTGTTGCCGCCGTCAAGGACAAGACCGACAAGAACGGCAAGACTCTCGACTCAGCCTCTTTTGAGAACAGTGGCGAGCCAAAGGTGACGGTGACGGAGAAGCATCTCCGCGCCGTGATCAAAATGAGCGCCGGTTCAAAAAGTACACGATTGAGGCCAGAGCCGGCATCCACGGGTGATGCTCAGTGCGAGTTTGTGGGGCCGCCTGTGATGTTGTGCCGAGTAATTGATGTTCGAAGCATATGTTTTTTTTTCTGTGTTTTTTTTTGGTTACTTTGAGGTACAATTTGAATGACTTTTGGTGGACATATATAATTGACTTATTCACAGCGTGAACAGTGGTTGCCTAGATATAAGCAGAATGTCGCCCAATTTCAGCAATCCAGCCTCAACGCTCAACGCATCCACACCACACGACAGCTCAACATGGATATAGAGACTGCCCCAATAAGCGACGACCGCAAAGTCTACGTTGTCGTCCAGCGGTAGCCGCTCTTCAAGGCTCACTGGGCCTTGTTTCTTTCGGACACGGACGACGCCACCGTCGGAAGCAAGCTGCACGCAACAGGCGACGCGCTCAACGGCTTTGAGGTCGCAACGGAGGACGGTTTCGCCCTGGACGCCGCGTCCTCTACCCAGTTGGCGATCTTTTTGGGGAATATCCGGCCACCTGCTGGCAGTGATGCCCTGGTAACTCTCAAGAGATATGCTACCGCCATCCCGGCCCCAGGCCCGAGTCTAAGGTCGTCGTCGGCCGGCGGGTCCAAGGTGAGACAACAGCCACTCATTTGTATTCCACAGTCCCCATAGATTCAGCACATTCAATAGATTCAAAAGAGGCTTTTGGCTGACCTTTCAGACACGCGTGGAAATCAAAGACTGCCAGACGTGGCTGCGGGACGTGGTGAGCCTTCTGGTGAAGGAGGACGTCCTGCCGCCATCATCTTTGGATGCTGTCCACCAGGCACCCAAAAACTAGGCAAGGTTTGTATTCAGAGAGTAGAGGGAGTTGACTGGGAATAGCAAGGCACAGTTTTGATGCTATTCAGCACGTTTTTGTTTATTTTGGTGATGAATGTACAAAATATGCCATGTGCTGCCATTTTCGTGAGACGCCGTCATTTTCTTGCAAAAAAGGACAAAAGTAGAAGCCAAAAACGCATTCAGAGACAGAAAAGAGACTCTCCACTGCTCACAGTGTTTGCTGCGGCACCCACAGCGCCGGCCACGTTGAACGCCTTCTTGTTGGTTCCACCGGATCTCGACGTCATGTGCCCACTCCATGTACCGAGCCCAGCCTGCTGGTCAGCCGCAAACACGCAAACACGCAAACACACAAACAACACCAGACTCTATGGGGAGAACATCACTCACTCCAGTAGGCAAACTTGCGCCCCAGATACTTGCCGGCAAACGGAACAAGGATCATCGTCAGCATCAGCTGCAGCTGCTCGAGACTGGCCTCCCCACTTCGCGCTGGGCGTCGGATGTGTCGTCGGTGCCCGCGTCCGACGGGCTGAGGATGCTCGTCGAGATGGACGGCAGCGAGTCGAGCTCGCCGTCCTCGTCGCCGTCCTCCTCTCCCTCCAAGTCCCGCAGTAGCGGAGGCAGCGTGGTCGTGGCGGACGGATCGGCCATTACAAACGACTCGGACGTCGACGCCGACATGTTCGAGGGCGTGTCGGGTATTGGTAACGATTCAGAGGCGCATTGTGTGTGGGGGCAAGCAGCCGACAGAAGTGGACGAGACAGCGCTTTTAATCGATGATGCTCCAATTTGGCCCGAGTTCGCTTTGCTGGGGAAGCTCTTGCCCGCGGGGAGGCTGCTGATTGGCCCGTCACTCGGGGTCACATGATTGACCTTGCCTGATGGCCCTGATGACGGCAACATCCAGCCCACCTGCGTCCTCGGTTGCTCCCCTGCGCCTTCCAAGCTTCAGCCCACGCTCTTGCCTCTCGCGACTTTTCGGTCCAGCAATTACTCTCTCTTTTCCTTTTCGCTTCTCTTCTTTCGCCATACTTCTCACGAATATCCGCGCATCAACGAACCGATTCCACCTTCGAGATTGCATCCGCCAGCGAAACGGCAGTCAACCATCGCAGGCAGCAACTCCCTTTCCCGCCCTCCCCGCCTTGCCTCCTGCATCGAAACACAACGCTGTCCTGTCGCGGATTGGCTGAAACAGGCCCATTGTCGAACCCAGCCCACCCACCGTCTCTCGCCAACGCCTCAGTGTGGTGTCGTTCTAGCTATCCAATCCTCCAATATCCCATATCCATATTCAACACGAAAGTCCCTTGCTCTCGCTGAGCCGCGTCACACGGTCCAAGGCCACATTGTCTCACAGTCCCTCTACCTGAATCGCAAATATGGCGACCGAACAACCTGTATGTCTGCTCTGTCCTTGCGTCTCCCGTTTACACCTCTGCATGCAATCCATCGAGCTGGTCTCGCTGGCGATAATGAACCTCTTTACGCCGCTTCTTTGCCTCTTTGGCCGTCCAAACAATGGCTGCAAGTGTCGCCTGCCCGCCTTCCTCACTGGGCCGCTAGCGCGCCTTCCTTGCTGGTTGCATCCGAATAATACAACCAAAACCAAAGACACCAAAAAATTTCCACACGCAATCCACAATCCCTTCTGAGTCATCCAGCCAGCGCCCCCGCCCTCTCGTTGG